>JNEK01002831.1:0-41919 GCA_000697295.1 Mucor indicus B7402
AACGCCAAAAAAAAAAAAAAAAAAAAAAAAAAGTTTCTTCTTTTTTACTTTTGTGATGAATGTCATCATGAGCTACAGATGAAGTTCGAGAAGTGTAATTCCAGTTTGCTCCATTTCTTTCATTTTGCCTTAGACTTAATGAGGAGTCCACTTCTTTTCTTTTATTCTTTCGAAATAACTCCATGATAGAAAAAAAAGAAAGCGGGAGAAGAAGAAAGAAAAAAAGGCTTTTCAATTTTTTTAATTAAACAATTGTATGCTGTGTAACTGAATTAAAAGCTCTATGCCTTCAAAACTATTTTAGCAAACAAAACATTGACTCCTGAAATCACACAACTAAACAAGGGTCACATAAATAACAATTATAGCAGTCAATCACTACCTTTATTTCTTTACATCTCCTTAGATTTGTCCCCCTCCCTTTTTTTTTTTTTTTTTTTTTTTTTTTGTAGAAATGCCTCAGTGGTGTTTGGGACTGCTTAATTCTCCCGTACAACAGCAGACATCTCTATATCAATCATATAAACAAATAACATCATGTACCTGTATGATATCACATTGCTGACATTAGAATTTTATTTCATTTCTTTCTCTCTTTTATTATTTTTACCTCTATGGCGAAAGTGACGAACGACGACAAAAAGGACTTATTATCAGCCTCAGCAAAAGGGGCTTCTTACCTCGTCCTCTTACAATTCATATCTCGTATGCTAACATTTACACTCAACCAAGCCGTATTAAAACTCGTCACTATTCAAACCCTCGGCATCGCCTCTGTCAATCTCGAACTTCTTTCATCCACCATCTTGTTCATTTCACGCGAGGGATTCCGAGCTGCTCTCATTCGATCGAATAAAGGTCAACAAACACTATTGAATCTTGCTTATATTCCAACAGGGTTAGGGCTCATCACTACCTTTGTTGCATGTGCCTACTACATGTCTACCATTACAGACCAAGCAGCGATTGACCCAACATTGTATCGTATGGCCGTTGCTTTGTATGGGTTGGCGTCGTTTTTGGAACTATTGGTTGAACCTTTGTTTATTTTGGCATCGAATCAGTTGTATGTTCAGCTACGTGTTCGAGTAGAAGGTTTAGCGGTCATCCTCCGATGTCTGGTCACGTTTGGAGTCCTGTACCTTCAACAACATAGTGGGAAAGAAGGTATTTTAGCCTTTGCCATTGCTCAATTGATCTACGGTTTGACACTTATGTTGGGATATGCTATCTTTTTCATTTACAAACAGAAATCAATTTATAATTTATTACCGCACAAAATAGTGGATCATGAAAGGTAAAAAAAAAAAAAAAAAAAGCATTGTGTTTGTTTGTTTGTTTGTTATTGATATATAAGAGGCAAGTTCATATTGGTTTGATAAGCCGTTACTGAATTTAGGCATCACCATGACAAAACAATCATTGTTAAAGCATGTATTAACTGAAGGCGATAAAATGTTAATCTCAGTATTGAGTACAGCCAAGGATAGTGGTGCATATGCAGTGGTTGTAAATTATGGTAACGTCATATCACATCATTTCTATCTTATTGCATATCTCTAAGCTATTTTCAGGTTCTTTAATTGCACGTATCTTGTTTCAACCTTTAGAAGAAATGGGTCGAACATTTTTCTCTAAACTTTTACTTTCAGGCGACAGTGACGATGAAAAGAAAAAAAATGAGAAAACAGCTGCCAACGTACTCCTACTCCTCATTCGATTCCATATTCTATTAGGGCTTGTTTTTATTTGTTTTGCTACAAATTACACAAGTACATTGATCGATTTACTGCTTGGGAGACTATGGTCCACAGGAGAAGAGAAGGTGCCTAGCGTATTGGCCATGTACTGTGTCTATGTTCCGTTTATGGGTGTCAATGGTATTACTGAAAGCTTCGTGCAGGCAGTAGCTACGAAACAAGATTTGTCAAGATTAAGTTATTTCATGGTGGTCTTCTCCATCTGCTTTATGACAGCTGGTGTCGTATTTATGCATTATCTTCATCTAGGTGCCATTGGTCTCATTTTAGCCAATATGGTGAACCTTGGTATTCGTATTTGCTACAGTTGGTATTTCATTACACAATATTTTAACGTCCCAGTCTCTGTACGTCAATGGTTTCCACACCCTGTTACCCTTATCGCCTTCATTTCAGCGTGGTTCGTGACGAATTGGTCTTCTTCTTATTTTGGTTGGTTTACATTAAAAGAAAAAGCACAACATATTTTTGTAGGTGGTGTTACTTTTATTGTTGTTAGTTTAATCATGTAAAGACAAAGATGCTCTGCAATCGATAAATACAGCTTCTAATTGTCTTTATTAGGTATTGGAAAGAAAAAGACTTTATTTTGAATATCAAACGTTTAAAACAACACAAAGTTGAATAATAAAATTTGACAGAAAAAAAAGAAAAAATCATCATGAATTTGTCCAAGTGACTCAAGTTGACATTTGAGGAAAGTGACTCACAGTCTCTCGATAAGAGTAAAGGCAAAAAAAAAAAAAAAAAAAAAAATGAATGCTGAACTTGGCCAATGAGATTTCAGGGCTCCAATGACTGGATACTTCATATAAAAGGAATGACAACTATTTTTTCTGTTTTTTTTTTTTTTTCAAATTCTGCATTAATTATGTCTTCTATCACTATCAACAAGCAAAAGCCTAACCATTTTATTACTACTGCTGATTATACCTCAGATCAACTTTTGGATTTAGTCTTTCAAGCTATTCAATTCAAAGTTGAATCCAAGTACAATTATCCTAAGCCTAGAACCGAGTTACCTTTAGCAGGAAAGACAATGGCTCTTATGTTCTCTAAACGTTCTACTCGTACTCGTGTTGCAACTGAAACAGCTGTAGGCTACTTGGGTAATGCGTTATTAGACATTTCTATTGTAGTTGACTAATAAAATAATGATAACTTTAGGTGGTAATGCCATGTTTTTAGGCTCACAAGATATTCAACTTGGTGTTAATGAATCTTTACTTGATACCTCTCGTGTTGTGAGCTCCATGGTAGATGGTATTATGGCTCGTGTAGGTGGTCACCACGAAATTGAGGTAGATAAAAATGAGAGAAAAATGACAACAAACAAGTTTCTAATCTGTGTATATATACTTTAGACACTTGCAAAAGAATCTTCAGTTCCTGTTATTAACGCTTTATCCGATAAATATCACCCTACACAAATCTTGGCTGACCTAATGACCATTCATGAATATTACCATCATAAAAAGAATAACGTTCCTGAGGGTACTTATTCTGCTCATACACAACATCCCAAAGAAACATTGAAAGGCTTGAAAGCTGCTTGGGTCGGTGATGCTAACAACATTCTTCAAGAAATTCTCGTTGCTTTCCCAAAGTGTGGTATTAGTGTATCTGCTGCCTGCCCCAAAGGCTATGAGTGTGATCAAGATGTTATTGAAATTGCTCAAGCAGATGCTAAAAAGTCCGGAGCTGTTGTGGAGTTTACAAACAAGCCTGAGGAAGCCATTAAAGACTGTGATATCATTATCACTGACACATGGTACATTTTGCTGCTTTCATAATATTACCGAAAACAAGAAACTTACATTTTTTTTTATATCATTAGGGTCAGTATGGGACAAGAAGAAGAAAAGAAACAACGTCTATTAGACTTTGAGGGATATCAAGTAACAAATGAGTTGGCTAATCGTGGCCAAGCTAAAGAAGACTGGGTTTTCATGCATTGTCTACCTCGTAAACCTGAAGAAGTAGATGATGAAGTGTTCTATTCTGAACGCTCTTTGGTTTTCCCTGAGGCTGAAAATAGAAAGTGGACTATTCTCGCTGTAGTTGACGCTTTGTTAATCAAGGGTAGCATTTAAAGTCGTATATGTATATAGAGAACACATCTTAAAACAAAAGCTTAAAAATTGTACATTTAACAATAAATATTTTATTCATTTTTGCTATTTTAACAGAACACCAAACGCTGTGGTATAGTGAGAAAGAAATAAACCAAATAACGCGGGTGAGTCTACACGTATTGAAATCGCATGTAGTAAGGAATCCATCTTTCTGAAATATCAAATACCTTGTTGTATTTTAGAATTCTCCACCAGCTTTCTTCGTTAGTTATCTCGGTTTAGTTTTAGTCTTTTTAAGTCCAAATCTTAGGGTTTTCTTTATATTATCTGTGGCAAATAAGCTAAGAAATAATTACTATTTCTGTGCGGTCTCTGTCGTGTTACTGTTAAGACGCTAGAAAATATATTCCATTCAACGTATTCTTAGTACTATACCTTGTCCTCGTTCTTGTACAAGCTATCAGATGCGCTACGTTCACTTTATTATTCTTGTCTAGCACTATTGTCCGTAAAAAGTACAGTACGGAGCAAAAAAGTTGTCTCTTAATAATTACTTATCCTCCTTCTATCAGGATGTTTTGGAAAGTACTTTAAGGATTGAGTCAAAAGAAGAAAGTGGACGGACATAGAAAGCTCTTTCTTTGAGAACAATTGAAGGTGCTGAGACGTTCCTGTCAAATATTTACAAATCCTCTATCAGCACTCCATTGATGTAATTCCTAACAATTTGGCTTCAAACATTTGACAAATCAATCTCATCTTGTTTTTGGCAATCAGCCTTGAAGAAGTGTAAATATTCGGTGGAAATACGGTAATTTTTATATTGACAAAAGAAAAAGATAGACCTTTCTGAAGCCGTAGTAACACTAAGAAGCAAGAAGCTTTTTCTCGCGCACTTGCAAAACAAAAGAGAAAGTTCACAAACCCTGTCGCTTTCAAGAAGGGGGCATAAAGCAGAGGTACAACAGTAATTTGTACAACGGTTTCCAAGTAACCTAATCTGGAAGAATTAACGGGAAGAAGCGATTTAAGAGACAGAAAGAACAGCGCCTTTAGTGACATGTGAGAGAATACAACAGTGCAATGTTATTGTTTAAAAAACGGTTGCAGCGTTGTAGAAATAAACGAAAAATTTCCTTTATAATGTTAGCACAATTGTCAACGTTCTACAAACCCAATAAATTTACTCTGAGCAATTGTGTCTCCTGAAAAAAAACAAAAAAAAAAAAAAACGATATCTGAGTTTTTAGATTTAATGTTTATAAATATTTGTTTGTGTTTATTTTCTTTTTTTACTTTATTCCCCCATATCATTCCTTTAGCTTTTTATTCCCCAATTCTAAACAAAAATCATGTTGTTTACCCGTTCCTTCTTTACCATTACTTGTATTATTATATCAGTTGTGAAAGCAGCACCCATTATTGAACTTGATACCATTACTACCACCAGCACAATTTCAGATGCCAGCTTTTTATTAACTGAAAGTTTAGCGGAATACTATGAAAATATTGTAGATCAAGCTATGCTCGATGTATCTGAAAACGTTTTGACTTTTATACCTGATTCTATTAGTCATGGCAACGTTGAAGGTAACTATAGATGCATCATTTATATTTTTATATTTAAATTAATTATTTATTACAGCTCGTCAATTGGCCCAAAAATCTATTGACCGTAACCTCAACTTCATGCGTGCTAGTTTATTAGCGTCTATTCATCCTTTAGTATCAACTGATATACCACAAATCACCGGTTTCAATAGTATTCAAGATGAAACTAAAAGACTTGCATTAACAACAGAAGAAGTAGACTCCATTTTATCAGACTCTATTTTACAATTAAACAAAAAGATGAGTCATCAACTTGGCTTAATAGTAAACGCTGATAAATCCTCTTCTATTCTAATGAAGCAAGCAGCTAGTCACCCTATTCAACAACAGCAACAACAACCAGATGATGACGATGAATCAACAATCGTTACAGTTGAATGGAAACTCCGCAAACCTTTCCAAATCAGTATTGTTCGTGAACATCATGTTCCTGTTGCCGAGAACGATGTTACTATGGAAACAAATTGGTTATATCAACAATTATCATCTGTAGAAACCGATTTATTAACTGAATTTAATGATCGTACAGAAGATGCTATTCAAATAGTAAGAGAATCTCTTGGTTTAGATGACTATTATTATATTTAATACATATACTCCTTACTCACATCCTCCCTTCTTCACCTCATAAACCCCGTCTTTTGCTGTTCTTTTTTCTTTTCTGTTCATCACACCTTCTCCCCTGTTCTGTTCATCATCTTCTAATAAATCTGGAAAGTATCCACACATACTTTTGTTTGTTGTAGAAAAGTAACTCAGAACTTCATTCCCTTATTAGATCTCAAGTTACACAGTAATAAATTAAAAAAAAGGGAACTTTATGAACCGTTTAATTAAACAAATTAATTTATGTATGATTACTTGAACATAAAAGAGAGATATATAACGTTGTTCTACTCTTAGAAGTTAGCCGTCGTTTTTTTTTTTTTTTTTTTGTACAAAAGATACATGTCGTAAAACCATTAAATTAAGCTATGTTATTTAAGGTTTTATTAATGGAATGTGCAGAAAGCTGGGCGTTCTCCTCTTACATAAATCTCGAAAAAAAAAAAGTGATTTTCAACACAAAGTAACGTTGCTTACGTTTTTCTCATGTACAAGAAGTAACAGTCGAAAAGAACCTTACTTGGAGAGGAGCTTGTTGTTAATTTTGGTGAGTGACAGAACAATAAAGTTTCTTTTGTCCCTTTACCCGCAAAAAAATTCGTTTCTCGGGATTATCCATTTTTATAGGCTCTTTGTGTACTTTATGTTAATTTTCATTGGTATTAACTTGTCTACATAATTAGGAACTCAAGCATAAACCAATAGCATTACATGACTCTATGCATTTTTTCTCGTCCGATAAAAAAAGGTAATAAATGTCATGATCCGATTACTTCATATATGTGAGTGTAATACAGCACAGCCTTCGATTTAAAAGGCAGCAATGTTGACTTTTTATACGGCAAAAGGTTAAACTTGTTGACACATACGTACAAAAGTGTAGACAGGGCGAATTTTTTAATGAACTAGCAATTCGAAGATAATAAAGAAAAAAAAAAAAAAAAGACCTTTAACAAAGGATATTTAGATTACCAGTAACATGCTTACTCCTTACAGTATACACGAATATGCAACATAGGTACATGGCCTTGTGGACCGGATAAAAGCGAGGCAATTTAAACAAAGTAGCTAATATCATTCTGATCCTCGAAAATGTACTTAGTAACGCGTAGATATATAGCTTACCGGCAAACCTAACTAAAGTATTACGTTTTATGGGTCGAAAAGTAACTTGTCGTTAAGAGCAATTACTTGTGTACGGGAGAAAATGGACCATTTCAGCTCCTTTTTGTTCGGCCTCGGTAAAAAGCTAAAGTAGAAATTCAGAAATGCGTAGAAAAAAAGACTCCTTTTTACACGTATTAAAAAAGACACATGGAAATGTATTATAAAAATGCCGCTGCTCCCTGTTCACCTTTATGAAAACTACGTTTAGAAGTATAACTTTGTCCGACGTATAGTCCATCAAAAGTGAATACGGGCGCGGAAATGTATGATCAAGTACAGCGACGAACTTATTACTGCGTTAAATGCAGGAGCTCCCTTAAAAATAAACGGACCATGACCAAAAACGAGTTTGAAGATCACAAATCATAAGACAATATACATTTGGAAGAACTAAATAACGATCTGCGGAATTAAACTAAAAAATAAAAGTTTAAATCACAAGTACACAACTCTGTTTTTTTTTTTTTTTTTGTGTGTTCATCGGTTTTTGTCTTTTCAAGAAACGTGAAGAATAAATCACCAAACAATGGCGAGCATTCTCATTGGTTAGGCGCTATGATGAATAATTGTAACAGATGATGGTATTTACAATAAGCTAAATATTAAAAGCTAAAACATGGTACGACCGATACAAGTGAAATAAACTATATTATTAAAACAATTGCTTATATAAATATTACATTATATGTACTAATGTGACGTCGTGTAAGATGGCATCTTGTTGTATACAATAAATAGCTGTTTTCACTTATTCTCCAGTTTTCGTATTACAAAAAAAAAAAAGAACTGAAGAACCAGTTTTCTGTAATGCAATGCCATCATAATGATATTCAGATAAGAGTAACATACAATTGGGTTCTAGAAGCGCTGTAAATAGAAGAGCAATAAATACGTAAACTATATGTCAAGATAATCATCTGCTGAGTAAGAGTTTGAAAGGACTAAACATTTGTCTAAAAAGTAACCAGCGGCATGTGAGGACACGAGACCCCATGTGGCCGTGTGAACATATTACATCGTATTCGTAGGAGAATGGAACAATAGCGTCCTTCATTTTTACAGTTTTAGAGAGTCATAACGGTTTAACAAAGCTTACGTTCAATAACTTACACTAATTGGCGTACAACTTCCAGCTTCAAGCGCACTCAAAGTGCTTATACATTCTATGCAAACCATTGCTTATAGAACAAGGTTCTCATACCGTAGTTATACAATAGATCGATCTCCTAATAAACATCACCACGGTATAGCTACAAGTCAGTTTCATCGACCTGCTCCTTTTAATCAGTGTGATGGGGGAGGAGAACTCCCTTTAAAACAAGTTAATTGGATTAAAACTGACAGTCGCTGTTTTACTTACGAGTCTATCACTCAGAAAGAAATTAGATTATCTGTGTACCCTATAGTCATGAGCATTTGCTTTTCAAGGGTACATCCTTAATAAAAAAGACCGCTGTCTGACAGGAGCAAATTTTATGGGAGCATTGTAGCTTTACTTTTGCATTTTTCAGCTCTATTCTATCATCATAAATTAAGAGTTAGACATATAATTACTACTTACAATGCTTCTACTCAAATTAGAAAAAAGATAAAGTCTAGTTCTTGCAAAACATATGAAAGAAAAACGATTTGCTACAGAAGATTTCTCTTCCTACTGATTTCTAATAATGAACTGCCATTTATTTACTATTATGATGGCCAAGTAATGACAAGTAGCCCAAAGACTCGTTATAATTTTAGCTACAAACCAAGAATTGCAGTTTTATTTGCGTTTATTTTCAATACAATGGTTGCGAAAAAACGTCACAGCTCAAGTTTTTTTCTTTGTTTTTTTTTTTTTTTTTTCCTTCCGAATCTGTCAAATGACTAAAGCTTCGAAGGCGACCAAAAAGACAATTCACTCTTATTCAGTTGGGTTCGGGTTCAGGGAACCATATCAAATTATTTGTAAAGACGTTAATTCATACATTGCAATATAAATTTTGATTAATTTCTGTTACTTAGTGGATGGCGAATTTTGTAAAGCGGCATTAGGAAAACAAATCTATGTTAAAGACGAATTACCAAATCTTATGTTTGGCAAGACGAGAATCGGTAAGTTTTTCTTTAGCTGCCCTAAATTACATTTGCTTAGATCTAAAATGCTATATTTTCACATAAACAGCTGTCACTGAATGTATTTTACAGGATATTAAGGAGAAAGGTGTCGATTACACCAGCGCTCTTATTTTAGCTAAAAAATTCGAATCTCGAAAATGCCCACACAAAGAAACCCCAGTATCAGCCTATCAGTGTATTCGCGATCTTGTAGGCACAGAAAATAAACAACATTTTTGTGTAGCTACACAGAACCCTAAATTAAGAGATCGCATGAGAAAGATACCAGGCGTCCCCATCATCTACGTCAACGTTAAACATCAAACTTTAGGGCTTGAGCCAATGACAGATAAATCGAAACAAGTCATGCAAATTCATGAATCTGAAAAAATACAGCCATTGGATAAAGAAACTGCAAAACTAAAGCGTGCGTTATTCTCTCAAGAAGACGATGAAAAAGAGAAACTGCAAGAAAAGCCACAATTCAAAAAGAGAAAAGTGAAAGGCGTCAATCCTTTAGCAATGAAGAAGAAGAAAAAGAAAACTCCACCACCATCAAAAAAGAAAACCGACGGTAGCAATACTACAGCTATTAAAAAGTAAAATTGAAATAAAATACTACATGTTTTTTTTTTGTCAAGGAGAATCTATGACTAGCGTTGGTTTGAGCTGACACGAGAAAAGGCGAATACGCCTACGATAACAACTCCCAAGAAGGCTATTGCAGCAGGCAATATTAATTCTTGTGGAATACCAGCTATTGTATCATCTTTATCCACTTCTTCTAGCTCATCTTCGTCTTCAGAAATCATCACCTCTTTCTTCTTATTCTTCAAGCTAGAAGCACTATGTCTCTTTGTCCTCTTTCCATTGTCAGGTATTGGGATTGATGTCACTGTCGTTTCGGATTTTTCTTCAAACACTGTTTCAGGTATTATTGCCTCCTCACTGTCATTTGTTGTCGCATCATGAACAAATAACTTCACTCGATCCTGGCCCATTTTACGCGCCAACTTGACTGCATCCAACACATCCGCATCAGATGTGATCAAGACTTTATCATTTTCATCGTCCAAGTACGACATACTTAACCATGATTCTACTGGTACATTATCCATACTGGTGCCAAGGTGCGCTAAATGCTCGCCCATTACCTTTTGACTTACAGTCTCTAAAAGTGCTGCATAGTTGTGGCAGTGAGAAGCAAATCGATGCGTTTTTCCTCTTGATGTAGAGAATTTGAATGAAAAGAAATCATCTTCTTTGTTGGATCGCAAGTCTTCCTCTGCTGACATGGACGACCGAATATCCTCGTTGTTGGCCACCATGCTTGCTGATTCATTTGGTGTGATTTCTGAAAACTCTTGAAGTTGAGAGAACGAAGCAGATGGGTCAGGGGAAAATGCTCGATGGAGAGGTGTGTCTAATAGTTGCGATTCGGATTCGTGATGGTCTGCAGCTCCAAAACTATCCCAAAATCTACCCCACATAGGTCCTATTGATATAAACGTTCATATATATATATCTTTCCTTTTATCATCTATTTGTTTTACCTTCACCATCGTTTCCTTGGATACTATTAATCTGCTCCAAGGTAACATACGTTAATTTTAAAACATCCACAACACCAAGAGCAACACCATCTTCAACGACAGGCAAATTGAGATAATGACCATCTAATAAATCAACGTAAATACATTACCTATGCATCATTCTTGGTAATTATTTTTTACCGTGCATTTTTCTTAAGGCATCCATAATCGTCATATGAGGAGGAGCTGTGTCAGGGTGAGGCGTCATTACTCGCACAACAGAGCAGTTTTCAGGGTTTAAACCAGCAGCAATGACGCGCAAGACGATATCTTTCGTAGTAAAGATACCTGCTAACCCTTCCCGGTCTGTGACTAATACAGCAGTCGTGTGATATTCCTTCATCATACGAGCAACGTCACGAACATTTGTTTTTACGTTGACTTCAGGGGGAGGCATGCCGTCCAGTACAGTGTTCAGGTCAGGGCATTCCATTTTATCGCGCAATGCTTCCATATATTGTACCAGTTGAATAGGTGAGTTGGACCATTCCTTCTCAACACCTTCTAAGGCATCATAAAGCTTACGAGATGAACCAAATGCTCTTTCCATCTTATCCAATGCCTCATATAAACACTTTGTAATATCAAGTAAACCAAAAATATCGCCCTCTTCGTTACAAACAGGCTTTTGAAAATTAAATCAGTGATTAAGAAAGTCAATATATTATTTTTTGTTACCAAATGACGAAAGCCACGAGATACCATAAGATTGAGAGCATCAGTTGCAGAAGTATCAGATGTGACACACATAGGTCCTTTTGTCATGATATGAGATACCGTTGTATTTCTAAAGAACAAATGATTAGAAGGTCCAATGATAAGTTATACATGTATACCTTGCATCTAAAGAGTCGCCTACAACTCGATAAGCTAAATCCTTTGCGGTAAAAATACCGCTCAAATGATCTTCTTCATCAACAACCAGTACACAATCACTTCGTTTAGCTGCCATTAACTGAGAAGCCTCGATCACCAACATGTTTTCTTTTACCGTTAACGCTTGGGCTGGACGAAGTGCTGAAACTGTACCGGGCATTTTACGAGTTTGACGAATTCGTTTAGATCCTGATTTTTTTTTAGAAAGCTCAGATTCTAACTTTTTCCTGATGGCCTAAATGTTTCCTTTTAGAGTTCTATATAGAACACATGTAACCATTATACCTCGTCTCTTTTGGATTGTCGTTGTCTACTACCAAGAGTAGAATCGTTTAATGTTAATGTGGAGGCAGTGTCATTTCTATGAGAATGTCTTGATCCCACTCTTTTGGTAGACATCGAGCTGTTTATGAAAGAAAAGAAAGGAAGTTTGAAGAGGAAAAGAGGATGTATGTAATATATGCTTACCCCTAGGTTTCGTAAGGTTACACGTTTCAATGCTAAATTTGTTCATTTGCAGGTTACATTCCCGGATGTGCTTTTTTGATCCGCTGTAAAGTAACTCCAGTCGATATTAAAACCTTCACTCTTTCAACAAGTCTTTCTCAATACTGCTCGAATAACAAAAAAAGATCAATGATGTTCAGGATACTTTTTTTGAACCGAAACAGTTTGGGATCTTCGTATTTGTCTACTTTAACGTTCATCCTTTATCTCTTTAAAGCTTTTCATTCTGCAGGCAGTGTGGTAGCGCTTGAACAAAGAAGCATTACAAACTACCATCATTTCCCCTTATTATAGTCTTTATGATTACCCTTTTTATTCTACTACATTTTATATATCATTTGAAAATCTTAATTTTGTACTGGAGCCTTTACTATAGGTCATGCTCTTTTCGCGTGTGCCGTCTTGCATTGTGATAGAACAAACTTGAATGCTTTCTATTAACCAAGGCACTCAATTTTTTATGTGCTATATTAAGCTCGACGCAAAAACTTTCTGCATTGATCGTTTCACCTTAATGATGTACTCATTTATCAAGCTTTTTCACCATCCTAATCCTTTTCATATAGTCTTGAGCACTAGATTCGGATATTTCAAATCGTTTTGTTAGTTCTGCAAGACTTTGATCGGGATCTTCTTCCACTGCAGCCCTGAACCCTTCCTCATTTATATTACGTGGCCGTTCTGAACGGGGTTCATCGTAAAATCACCTTCTTCGAACTTTTTAAACCAGGTTTGAACGGCCCTTTCCTTTGCTTGATCTCCTTCAAAGCTGCATTTATGTTTCGAGTGGCTTCAGCTGCATTATGGCTCATTTTGAACTCATAGAGGAACAAAGTTCGAAGTAGAATAGTTTCCAATTTCTGGGACATGATTAAAAACACTAAGTGGATGAAGAAAAAACAAAAAAACTAGTAACAACACGTAAAAGAGAAACAATATTACTTCATAATTATGTTTGTTATGTGCACCTGTGGAGGAACAAAATAAAATAAAATAAAAATATCGTTTTATTCCTGCTGGGACGCTGAATTATTTGACGTTTTGAGCGGGGGAGGATGGCCAACTTTTTACAAGTTTTGCTCTCTTTCCACTCTTTTTAAAAGAATCGTGATGTCCACCCTACTTCAGTTAACAAAGAAAGCTTCTTTTCGTTGGAGCCAACAATTGCCTCGTACTTTACCCACTGCTGGTAAACGATTTTATAAATTAAGTGTTGGGTCTATCAAAAAGGGGCAGATCGTTCAATTTAAAGATAAGGCATGGAGAGTTTTAGGCAGAGATCATGTATCCACTGGTAGAGGCGGTGCTGTTGTCAAGGTTTTCCCTAACTCATTAATTATATATAAGCTAGGGTCTCATTATTTTTTTCAATAAGGTTGATCTGCAAGACATTTTAAGTAATGTCAAAGCCAATGAACGATTTAAATCCGGTGACAGTTTAGAAAGTAAAAAAAAGAAAGAAAAAAGCTGATTGTATGAAATGACGTTCACTCAAATGTATTTCCTCATAGTCTTGAATTTGACTGAAGAGCCCTACCAATATCTTTATTCAGAAGGAGATCAGATTCACTTGTTAAACTTGGAAACTTTTGAAGAAATAGAAATGCCAGCTTCAAGATGCGAAGGTGGAGATAAGGCAGTTTCTTTATTAGAAGGTATAGCCCCAAAAAAAGGGATAGAATGATAGAGTATACTTAGTAGTTGAGATGTATAGATGCTATGCCTGTCACCGTTAGTTTTTTAACTACACCAGAAGAAGGTAGAAAGCCTTGTATTTTCAAATTACCCAGCAATTACACTTTCACAGTTGAATCCGTGGTTAATCGTGCAGGACAAGCAGCCAAGGGTACAGTTTATAAGACAGCTACTTTAACAAACGGTGCCAAATTACAAGTGCCTGAATTTGTCAATGAAGGGGATAAAATTATTGTAGACATCGATACTATGAAATATATGAAGCGTGAATTGTAATAAACCTTAGTATCCTAAAGATAGACGATTGAACTGTATGGTTTACGTTCAAAGTTTGGAATGATATAGATAATCTTGTATATACGAGTTAAAAATTAAAAGACGCTTGCCAATTCAGAGAAACATTATTGTAAAGTAACTTTTCCCTGAGTTACTTTTTCATGTATCAACAGGTACAATCGGAAGAATAGATATCAAAGATACAGAACATAAAACCGAGAAAATAAATGGCTCTATCAACTAGTTGCAATGGTAAATATTATTTCTGAATTGTGCACACTAACAGAATTTCATGCAGATGAGCGTTTACAAATAAACCCACTGATTTTGCATGTGCAAAGGATTTTTCTTGAATATCTTCAAGCAATCAGGGGTGTCTTCCGAGAAAGAGACAGCACTGTAAAATCCCTTCCCATTATCACTGAGTGAGTAAAAAGAAAAAACCTCCATCTTTAGAAGGATTATCTTCGTCGAAAGCTACGCTTGGCAATCTAAGTTCATTATCGTCTCATCCAGTTGCTTACTTATACCGGGTTTTTCGTTCAAAAGTGTGATATGTCAATTTTAAATGTGGTATGGACCGTATTCAAAAGTGTGATGTCTAATTATATGATTTTATATATGTAACTTGGGGTTTGCTAAATACACACATTCATTACATACGGCAAACGCATGAGAAGGGCACGATCGTTATTAAGGAATTTTCAAAATTGAAGCTTCAGATATATCATACAAAGGAAGCATATATTGTTCAACAAAGGTTCAACAGAAATCCATATGTTATGAACATGTGCAATTTGCAAAATTCGTTATCAAGTAACCTTTACCAACACATTCTAGTCTATCAAAATTTGCACCCCTGAAATAATGTACGTTTATTTGTAATAAACTTTGGCAATTGTCCATAAATTGACTATGTGACATGCGGATTTTGATTGGGCTGGATTTTTTTACAACTACCAACTACCACCACTGCTCTAAAAAATATCATAATTTTTTCCCCACCTTTTTTTTTTTTTCCTTCTTTTTTTTCCCTTTTATTCTATTACTTCATTTCTTTCAATTCAAAACGCTCGAAACAATTTTGAAATCAAAAGAAATTAAACACCAAAACACCTTGTCATTAAATCCACAAAGAAAAAGAAGAAACTTGTAATTTGTAAAGAAAAAAAGAAAAGAAACTTCAAGATTCGTTTTTTTTATACTATTCGATGACCACAGCAGTTGCCAAGTGGTGGAAAGAATTCGCGTAAGAAAAAAAAAAAAAAAAAAGACACAATGTATGATACGAAAAAGAGTTGCTTATTTTCTTGGATAGACAAAAACATGAAAATTTAAAACATTCTATAGCAGGCGCGGGCGCTGGCATTGTATCGTCCGTTGTTACCTGCCCCTTAGACGTAGCTAAAACTCGATTACAAAATCAAGGTGTAGCGTTGCCCGGTGAGATAGTATATAAAGGTACAATAGGTACTTTGAGTCGTATTTGGACAGAGGAAGGTATACGTGGATTATATCGAGGATTAGGTCCAACCATTTTGGGATATTTACCTACTTGGGCTATTTATTTTACTGCTTATGATTACTGTAAAAGTCACTGGGCAGATGAATTAGGTAAAAGAAAAGTTATAATTTTATATTTTTACATGTGATGATAACAAAGAGGGCATTCAGGGCATCAACGAGAATGGCTATTGCATATTGTATCTGCCATGTCAGCGGGAGTTGCTTCTACTACCTTAACAAACCCTTTATGGGTAATTAAAACAAGACTTATGGTAAAAAAAAAAAAAAAAAGAAACCCACTTTTAATCTGGTATTTTTACTAACAAATAAATATAGACTCAAAATGATAGAACACCATATAGATACAACAATACCTTTCATGCGTTAATAACAATTGGTAAAGAAGAAGGCTTTAAAGGGTTCTATAAAGGCTTAGGTCCATCATTAATTGGTATTAGCCATGTTGCTGTGCAATTTCCATTATATGAAAAATTAAAAGTTGTTTTTCGTAAGTTCAAAAGTATAAATTAAATAAGGAATTTAGACTGAGATTTGATTTATAGATGTTGATAAAGACGCTACATCTGGATCATCCTCGATTTTATTAGCTTCTTCACTTTCAAAAATGGCAGCTAGTCTTGCAACATACCCACATGAAGTTATAAGAACTAGATTACAAAATCAAACAAGGAAACCTTATAAATATAAAGGTATTTTACATGCGGTTAAAGTCATTTCTGTAGAAGAAGGTATTAGAGGATTTTACAAAGGCTTATCAACAAACCTTGTTAGAACTGTGCCTTCCTCAGCGCTAACCATTCTTACTTATGAAATCGTGGTAAAGAAATTAGACGACTGGAAAAAACTTTGATTTTACAAAAGAAAAAGAGTATACACAAACATTTTACTTCTTCTTTTACTACTACATGTGTACATAAATACCCTTTAAAGCTCTTCCTTCCCTCCCGCACCCCTTTTCGTCTTCTTTAATTATGTTCTATTTATTCAAATACATATACATTTTATAGATTATGATTTATATTTTGTGATTTAATCCCCTTATGAACCAATATTAATGACACTTCACTATAAGCTTTTCAAAACTTTTATTAAAAAATTCAATCAAGTGTAACTATTCTACTAATAGCAGTTACACTAGATTAACTGTTTTTTTATCAAATTTTTTGATCGAGGCAGAACCTTTATCAAATTTTAAAAAAATTGTCACCTCCTATTTTTAATATATATATATAGTCTTTGGCTTTGTTATACTTGCTCTTCTTTCTACTGTATGTAGAATGACACGCTCGTTTTTTGGAGGCTAATAGGTAAACAGACACTAGTGTGAAGAAGAAAGTGGCTGGCAGATTATAAAGCGCTCCGGCCTAACTAAATACCGGATTTTTCGTTCAAAAGTGTGATTTATTTTTAAAAAGTGTGATTTGCCAGTTTTGAATGGTGGTATAGGCTGCATTCCAAAAAAGTGTGATTTACAAAATTTTTAAATTTTATTTTTGATTTAATAAATCTCCTTCATTGCAATACAATCTTCAAAAAAACTCGTGCTATGCTCTACACATTTACTACAGCTCTCTCGAGCTATTTCATTTGTTTAGGCCATTATGTGGTCCATTAATTGATTCTGTGTAAGTCCTGGCTTTCCCTTTACAAGATTCTTAAGTTTTGAAAAACATTCTTCTACAGGATTCAGAAAAGGAGCGTAGGGCGGAATAAGACACATTCCATGCTGTGAGTTTTTGAATAAATCCTTAACAACATCAGCTTTATGGAAAGACGCGTTGTCCATCACAAAAAAGTGAGGGCCTGGGTTGGTTGAATCCAATTTCTCCATTATGCTTTTAACGTAGTCTTTAAAAATAGGACCATCTGTTCTACCTTTAACAACTTTAGCCGAAATGTCTTCGACCTCATGGTAAGAGATACCAGCAAGGATTGACAAATTCATTGCGCATTTGTACTTTGTAGTAACCACGCTTTGCTCGCTCTTTTTTTCGACCAACCTTGGCCGCGGATAAGGTTGGCATTAAAACCTGCCTTATCAACAAAGATTCAGTTGAACTTGCAATGAATTCTTGTAAAGTTTTCATACCTATCCTATAGTTTCAATATGTGACTCTCGATTTTTCTAGCATTTAGCAGCGTTATTCAAAGCGCTCATTTGCTGAGATTGAAAGTCACCCTGCTTTTATTGTTTTCATCTGAATCCATTTTTTTTTTTTTTTTTTTACAAACTTTATTTATTTCATAATGCTTCGTGCTGCTCTCACTGGTACTGTCTCTCGTGTTGCTTTTCGTTCAGCTGTTCCTGCTGCTCGTCCTATGAGTTTCGGTAATTTACCTCACATTAGCCAATGAACAAGTTGCATTTAACGTCTATTTTTTTTTTTTTAGCTATGGGCAAGCGTTTCTACTCTGCTAGTCACGAAGATGAAAGTTTCGAATCATTCACTGAACGCTATGTCAAGTTCTTTGATGGTGTTGAGGATCTTTTCGAACTTCAACGTGGTTTGAACAATGCTTTCGCTTACGATCTTGTTCCTGCTACTTCTGTCATTGAATCTGCTCTCAAGGCTTCTCGTCGTGTCAACGATTTCGCCACTGCTGTTCGTATCTTTGAAGGCCTCAAGGATAAGGTTGAAAACGAAAAGCAATACAAAGAATACCTTGACGAATTAGCACCTCTTAGAAACGAATTAGGTGTTTTGACCAAGGAAGAATTAAGCCAATAGATGTTTGTACTTTGTGACAATTGAATATTTATATATAACAACAAAAGAATAAAAAAAGAGAGAGACAAAATAATACGCATGATAAAGGTAGACTGTTTATGGGATACGACGTTCGCTACGACTTGAAACAATAATATTACATATTGTTGATTGTGCCTGTAAAGTGAAAGATTTATGGTCTGATTTTTTTTTTCTCAAAGCGCAATTTAAGCAACTGGGGCCAGACACGGCTTTAAAGCTGATTTGAGTGCTTTGCTTATATTCTACTACTCGCACGTAATCTATTGAATTGCAATTCTAAAATGTCTACATAACCCTGCGCTTATATTTTCAGACAATCAGTTTTGCCTGCTATTAGAGTATAGATTCCCAAAACTGGCCGTTTTCTGTTAACTGCGAACTCTATGAGTATAGCAGTAAGGAGGATTAACCAAATAGGAAAGGCTTCAGTTTTTAATTTTTGAAAATGCACTTTTTCAGGTACATACATAAATTCCAATAAATGCTTTCCTCTTCCTTGAACGAGCCTTAATGCATGCCACACTGAGTTGAGGCGCCATTATGCCTCTGCTGCTTCTTTTTTTTTGCCTGGGGTCAACTCCGACTAAAGTAAAAAAAGAAAGGGAGTGACGTCGGTTTGGGGGGGCTACCAGGTAGATAATCTCCAATGCGTAGTTGAACTTTTTTCCTTTTTTTCTTTTTCCTTTCATAACTTAGACAGTAATTCATGTTTACACGATTAACTCAGATCGGTTCTCGATCTACTGCTGCCCAGAGAGCAGCTCTTAGACAACCACTCCTTTCTCGATACAATCGAACCACCACTCTTTTACGTAAAGATATTAGAAAATACTCAACTGAAAAGGAACCTAAAAAGAAAGACGACGAACCTTTCAACATTCCCAAAGGATTCGAAAGTTTCTTTGGCAAGCAAACAGGAAAGCAAGCAAAACAGAGTGCTGACGAAGCTGCAAAGCAACACACGAAAAACTCTAGCGATCAAATTCCTAAACCTCCCAACAACAACAATAAACCACCTGAAGTCAATGTGAATGTAAACATGTTGTTAGGTACTGCAGCTGGTACTTGGTTACTATGGAAATTAACTTCACCTGAGGAATCCTCTCGAGAAATTACCTGGCAAGGCTTCCGTACTCAACTTTTAGATAAGGGTCTTGTGGACAAGTTGGTCGTTGTCAACCGTAACAGAGTTCGAGTTCACTTGAGACCTGAAGCCAATTCTTTAGGGGTTTCTTCCAACCAAACCTTTGTTTTCACCATTGGATCACCCGATAGTTTTGAAAAGAAATTAGAAGATGCTCAAAACGAATTGGGCATCCCCTCGAGCGAACGCATTCCTGTCGCCTATCGTGATGAAGTCAGTCTTTTCCAAACCATGTTACATTTTGCTCCTACTTTACTGTTGATTGGTGTTCTTGTCTACATGACAAAGCGTGGTCCTGGTGGTGCTGGTGGACAAGGTGGTATTTTTGGTATCGGCAAGAGCAAGGCCAAGATGTTCAACCAAGAAACAGATATTAGAGTCAAGTTCAAGGACGTAGCCGGTGCAGATGAAGCAAAGGAAGAAATTATGGAATTCGTCAAGTTTTTAAAGAACCCTGCTGCTTATGAACGTCTTGGTGCAACCATCCCCAAGGGTGCTATTTTATCGGGTCCTCCTGGTACAGGTAAAACTCTTTTGGCTAAGGCTACTGCTGGTGAAGCCGGTGTCCCTTTCTTGAGTGTCTCTGGCTCAGAATTTGTGGAGATGTTTGTTGGTGTCGGTCCTTCTCGTGTCCGGGATCTTTTTGCCACTGCCAAGAAGAATGCCCCTTGTATTATTTTCGTCGACGAAATCGATGCTATTGGTAAGGCAAGAGGAAAGGGTGGTCAAATGGGTGGTAACGATGAAAGAGAAAGTACCTTGAATCAATTGCTTGTTGAAATGGATGGCTTCGATTCTAGCCAGCACGTTGTGGTTTTAGCCGGTACCAATCGCCCTGACGTGTTGGACCCCGCTTTGATGCGTCCTGGTCGTTTTGATCGTCATATTGCTATCGATCGTCCTGATATTGGTGGCCGTGCTCAAATCTTCAAGGTCCATTTAAAGCCTATTAAGACCAAGGTAGATGTAGATGAGCTTTCCCGTAAATTAGCTGCTCTTACTCCTGGTTTTGCCGGTGCTGATATTCACAACGTTTGTAACGAAGCCGCTTTGATTGCTGCTCGTAAGATGAAGGAAGATGTCGAAGAAAAAGATTTCGAAGACGCTATTGAACGTGTTATTGCTGGTCTTGAAAAGAAGTCTCGCGTGTTATCTCCCGAAGAAAAGAAAACAGTTGCTTATCATGAAGCTGGTCACGCTATTGCTGGCTGGTATCTTCAATATGCTGATCCTCTCTTGAAGGTCTCAATCATTCCTCGTGGTTCTGCTGCTTTGGGTTATGCTCAATACCTTCCCAAAGACCAATATCTTTACTCAAAGAAACAATTATTAGATCGTATGTGTATGACTCTCGGTGGTCGTATTTCCGAACAGATCTTCTTTGACTCTGTCACCACTGGTGCTCACGATGATTTGCAAAAAGTGACCAAAATGGCTTACGCTACTATTACTACATACGGTATGAACGAAAAGGTTGGCCCTCTTTCATTCAGTGATCCTTCTGGTGAACAGCAATTCCAAAAACCTTTCTCTGAAGCAACTGGCACATTGATTGATAACGAAGCCCGCTCTTTAGTAAACGATGCTTATTCCCGTACATTAAACTTGTTAACAGAAAAGAAGAGCGATATTGAGAAGGTAGCCAAGTTATTATTGGAAAAAGAAGTGTTGACTCGTGAAGATATGGAGAACTTGTTAGGCAAGCGACCTTTCGAAGAATTTACTGTTTATGATGAATATGTTAGAAAGAAGGTAAGGAGAGCGTGTTCTAAGAGGAGCAGCTTTCTAACTTGAATTGTTTTTTATAGAGTTCGTCTCCTCCTCCTTTTCCTGAAGATACTCCCAGTGGACAAATCAACTCATCCAATTAATAAATTCACGTCTTGACAAAGGAAACAAAATATATCACCGCTCCTTTTATTTAAATAGATTTTGAAAATAAAATATAAACAATATGTATTATAAGCTACTCATCAGTTATAAAAAGGTCAAAAGCAGTTAAAATTTATATGAAATAGTACATATTTTTTTTTTTTCTATTAATGTTTTTTTTTTTAAGTAGTGGTGATTATATGATTTATAGTTAAGAAAAAGAGAAAAAAAAAAGGAGGGTGAATTAAAATAAAGACATGAACTTCAATTGAAACTAAAAGAGACCTATTCAATACTGCGCATAGAACTTGAGTCATCGAATGAATGATTGCGCTTTGAAGAACGAGAATGCATGGTATTGCTTCTTTCATTTGGATTCCAAGGAAGTCGTTCGTTTCCTGCAACGTAAACTGATGGTACAGCACTTTCATTGCCTCCTAAATATTTCTCACGAGTTGCTTGATTAAAGAATAAGAAGCTAAAAGTGTTATCTGGAATAAGACGGATCACTACGCCGATAGGGAGAGAGAGGAAGCCGATCACAAGAGCTACGGCCCAGTGTTTAGCATCAAGTGGCACAACTTGGAAAGCAGGGCCGCCGAATTGAACAATAACAACCTGACCAAGAACACAGATCAAGAAAATAGCCAAGAAGAACTTGTTTGCAAAAATGTTAGAGAATATATTGATATTGCTATCAATTCGTCGACAACTACGAAAAAAAAAAAATTAATTAGTGAACTTATGTAGGGTGGGAATGCATAACTTACTTGATTTCGTTAAAGATCTGACAGAACACAAAGGTATTGAAGACGACTGTTTGTAATACGGCATTCTCAGATTCAGTGTGCAAGACGTCACTGTATAACAAAACAAGAGTGACAGCCAATTGATATAAAGCTTGACCGATAATCATTTTCCACATTTTGAAAGTAATCAATGGAGCGCTACGGGGTTCAGGACGTCGGTTTAAAAGCTCAACAGTGGGGGGATCTGTAGCTAAAGCAAGAGCGGCAAAGGTATCCATGATCAAGTTGACCCATAAAAGTTGAACTGCAGTAAGTACTGATTTTTGCTCTGTACTTGCTACTGCTGAAATAAAAGTCAAGATGACAGCAACGATATTCACAGTGATTTGGAACTCCAAGAACTTCTTGACAGCGTCGTTCACACAGCGGCCCCACATAATAGCCTTAACAATACTTGAAAAGTTATCATCCATAAGAATAATACTGGATGCTTCCTTGGCAACTTCAGTACCAGCGATACCCATAGAAAAGCCTACATCTGCCATTTTCAATGCAGGACCATCATTAGTACCATCACCGGTTACAGCAACAATTTCTCCTAATTCTCGAAGGCGACCGACAAGAATTCTTTTATCTTCAGGGCTAGAACGGGCGAGAACTTGAAGACGGGGTAAAATAGCATCCATTTCAGATGGCGGCAGTTTACGGAAAACGGGGCCTTCCATTACAATTCCTCCAGGAGTATAAATTCCACACTGTTTGGCTATCGATTTAGCTGTGACAATGTTATCACCTGTAACCATACGAACAAACACACCGGCGCGTTGACAATCCTGCACGGCTTCAGGAACACCTTCACGAAGTGGATCCTCAATACCAACAACGCCCAAGAATGTGAGGCCTTTATCGTCAACAAGGTCTTCATAGGGAATGTCATCATCTGAGTTTTTAGCAGGCCCCTTGGGTGGCCATTGTTCAAAATCACGATAAGCAATACCAATTGTTCTAAGACTTCGAGTAGCATAGCTTTGAATTATACGCTCAATTCGACTGCGGTCATCTGATGTAAGGTCTCGACTATTGGCTCCACTATAATCACCTTTGGTTTCGCCATTTGTTTGAAGCGTCAATATGTAAGAGCAAAGTCCGACAATAATTTCAGAGGCACCTTTGACATGAACACGGTATATGACTTGACCTGGATTTGTGGGGTGAGGCATTTGCAAAATTGTGGCCATTGCTTTCCTTTCTGAGCTAAAGGGATAGACTTGTTCGATAGCCCAACGGTTTCTAAGAGCATCATAGTGTTCTGCATTGATATCGCGGGAGAATTGCAAGAGAGCGGTTTCTGTCTTGTTGCCAATGAAGCATGGTTCTCCTTTTTCATTTTCACCTTCAAAGGCATTGGAGTTTACAGCAATGGATTGGTTGATGATGTTCAGGGCGTCAATAGGAGCAGTATTATGCACGTCTTTAATGTCAATCAGATCAGATCGTGAGGAAGGGGGGTTTTTGATAAAGCGGTAGGACGATCCAAATGTACCAGCAACCACCGTCATTTTGTTTTGGGTTAAGGTACCAGTCTTATCTGAACATACTGTGGTGGCATTACCCATTGTTTCACATGCAGCAAGCACACGAACCAAGTTGTTATCTTTGAGCATGCGTTGAGTTGCATAAGCAAGAGCTAAAAATAAACAAACCAACTTAGTAAACAGTAGATTAAAAAAAAAAGAAAAAGAAATTATTTACCAAGTGTAACAGCTAATGGAAGACCTTCAGGTACAGCTACAACAACAATGGTAACAACGACGATCAAGATTTTCATGATATCCATGACAATAGTAGTAGGTTGATCTGGAACACCGTATCTCCAACTGACAAAATAACGAATAAGTAAGACAATGAGCATCAATAAACCAGCGGCTGAACCCAACTTGGCAATCAATTCAGCTAATGCGTTTAGTTTTTCTTGTAGAGGTGTACTTTCAGGCTCAGTACGTAATGCCATCATTGTGCGGCCATAATAGGAGTTTTCACCAATCGACGTAACTAGATATGTACAAACGCCTTCTAATACTTTAGAGCCAGAAATGATAAATGGGTCAGGGGTATTTTTGTGTTCAGTAGTAACGGCGGTTGGCTTCTTCACATCGTCAGATGCAGAAGAAGCACCAGAGTCAAAGGGATCTTGCTTGGTTTGGTTTTTGCTTAATCTTTCACACATTTGCCAATCGAGTTTTCGAACAGCGTCAGATTCACCTGTAGCGGCAGATTCATCACACTTAAGATTATGGCCTTCAATAAAGATACCGTCAGCAGGGACAATATCTCCTGGTTCTAAATGTAAAATATCTCCAACTTGAATATCATGAACAGAAATCATACTGACTGTGGACTCACGCGTTGCCTATCGTCAAAACTATGAGTTAGAGAAGAGCATTTTTTTTTTTTTTTTTTTGGTACTAGATTGTTTTCTTACCCTAACTGCACGGTCTTCTTTCTTTGCGTTTAGTTTACGAAATTGCTTTTCTTTTTGATAATCATTGACACTTCCGACAAGAACGACTAACAAGATGGCAACAATGATAGCTACACCTTCGACCCATTTCACACCGGGGATACGATTGCCAAAGGTATCATACTCAGGAACAGCAATATCTTCATAGAGACCTACACCAAGCGACACAACTGCAGCAATGGCCAACAAAATCTATACAGTTATTTCGTGTCAAATTCTAATCTACTGTATATATGTATGTATGTATGTGTACCAATGTTTTATCTTGAAAAGCAATCCACATAAGCTCAAATATGCTCTTTGTCTCAGTTTCAGGAAGAACGTTTGTACCAAAAGCATCTTTTCTTTGAGGGAAAGCGTTTGAGTCAGGAGGTGGAATATTTGTATCTGTTCTATGTGTTAATTGTCTACCGCCAAGAGAATGTACAGTAGCTGTTCTTTTGAATTCTATTTCCTCTACTTGGTCTGAACCATCTTTCATCACCTGACCAAGAGTGATTCTTGGATGATGAGGTGCATTAGGTATCAAGCCTGTTTGTAGATCAACATGTAAACCACGAGCAACACCTTCTAGACCACCATACGTGCGTAACAATGGCAAATTTTTAGGGTCCATGAGTGACGAAAGTTGCTCTGGAGTAAAGGCAAATGGGTTTGATGAATCGTTATGAGGTGTTAGGGTCTCTCGCAAATCTATTTTAACATCATCTTTTACAATTTTTTCGTCTAAAAATGTCGAAGGATTAGGTGTTGATATGAGCGTCGGATCCTCGCTGGCGAGGTTCACAGTTTCATGATATGTCATTATTTCTAGTTAATTGATTTTTGATATAATTTATGCAATTATATATGTGCTGAATCAATGGAAAGAATTATGAGGATATGATTAATATACAAATGTTTTGAAAGAAACTAAAAAGAAAGAAAGCTAAAATAAATACTTTTTTAGATTGCAGAGGTTATATGTCTTTTTTTCATAATGAGAAGGTGTGCTATTTCAGGAGGTGTTTTTTTTTTTTTTTTTTTCTTTTTTTTTTATGAGCTTCATATAACGGGGAAGCTATAATCAAGATAGGGGCTTCGAAAATAGCATGGCGCGGGGTATCTACTTTTGAAAATCTATAGAACTTTCCTGCAGATAAAAAAGAGCCATGATTGCTGACAATGATTGCATAAAAGCAGATGATCTACAAAAAAAAAAAAAAAAAAAAAAAAAAAAAAAAAAAAAAAAAAAAAAAAAAAAAAAAAAAAAAAAAAAAAAAAGAAGTTTATAAAATTAGCCTATTGATAAAAAACTATCCAAAGCTGAGCCTTGTGTGTGTATGTCCGATCATTCCATCACTGTCTTCAGACACATAGGGATTTCAAGCAAAAAAAAAAAAAAGCCCTTAAAATTTATGTCCTGAAAGAGTGGAAAAGATAATAATTTTCACCCCTTCGAAAACTAAAGTCCCTTAAATGCAAACCAAACAAATAATGAATATTATGTATAGGATAAAGGTAGCATATGAAATCCAACACGAATAGATTCATGATTGTATATATTTCAATAAAAGGAGACCACATAAGAATGCTTTCTTTCTCGTAATCATTGTTTCTCTGTTTCTTTCAGAATTGTGAAAGATTATGCACACCTTCCAATTACCTGTCTGCTTTAGACATTTCGAGTATTTAATTCTGAGCTATAAGCAGTAGTTGGGAAACTATCTTGTCTCATATTCTTTGCGGGAGGCAATTCATTACTGTAACAGTGCAATGACATATGGGAATACTCTGTTGGCATGGAAGCTTATTTATTTGTTACACATATCTCTTTGGAAGCATTGCTATCACCCCATTTATCTGTACAGAACGTAATATTTATATGAACTCAAAAGATTTTTTTTTTTTTTTTTTGCTTAGCTGGAAATTGGCTCAGTTATATAAACATGTATTTTCTCGCAGGACACGCAGAGGCGTGATTAGGGATGATTCATCACAGAATTAGAATGCTTTGAAACTGTAATACATATACTTTATACTATTTGTCAATAATTGTAAACAGCATCTTTCCCCTTTTTTTGTCATTTGCCTTTTTCTTTGCTTTCCTTCTGTTGGAAGCACAAAATAGATAACTTTACTTCTAAGGGAAAAGAAATCACAATATATGAACTCAGTCTAGTGCATGCATCATAATTTCAAGAGATAAATTTACACGTAAAGTTGCATTTTTATTAGAAAATTTTACCCCTATTCCTATCGTGACTCTTTTGATCTGCGAATCCCTACTATAGCGAATTTACGATTTATCTATATGTTGAAACTTCAGCACTACAGAACTTTATACAAATAAGCAATAGGGGTCTCGGATTTGACATTAAATGTAGTAACTAAGACCCCATTTTTTTTTTTTTTGTTTATGTTCTAGATAGTCAAGGAGTGTAAAGTCGCAGTGAGCAGGAAACTTATCCCAATGACTGAAAAACTTAAAAGCTCTGTTGCTAGCATATACGTACAGATCGAATGTGTTTATTATTGTACAAACTGTCTAGTACATTTCTCTACTTCACCCCTCCTCTTACTGATGCTATAACGTTACTGGTAATGGATCAAAATTAGCATATTTTGAAACAATCAGACTATTTTTTTGCCTTTGTCACAAATACGGCTCTGATGGGCCTCATTGCGGAGATTTCTATACCTGGATTCATGTGACACATGTATGCTTCCAACTTGAATCTGCACAGTAACTCCAGAACTCCCGGCTTTACTAGACTTATCATTTACCTGAAAAAGCTTCCAAAAACTTCCTGCTTCCAAACCGAGGATTGGGTCAAGTAATGTGAGTGTTTGCCATACCACGTACGATTCTAAAAAAGGCTCCTGTTTTCACTACAATTCAGTAGCTCTACAAAAAAAAAAAATCAACCGAAATTCTTTTTGATCGTCAGTCGGATATGATTTGCATGAACCTCCATGTTTTGACAATCACGAATATAAACATTAAGGGGAAGAAGAATAGGCGCGTATTGTTTAGTCATTTAAATGAATAGAGTATAAATAGTGAAACCGGTACAAGCTTAGATAAATTATAGAAATTGTTAACTGAGTAAGCTGCTTCATTTGTCTCTTTACTGTTTTCAAAAATTTTGTAGTGTTCAATTTAATCTTTTGGCTGTACACTTATTTCATTGTACTCAAGTAGTCGCATCATCACAATGATTAATAGGATTTACTTCCTCTTAAAACTAGTATAGTCTTGGAGCCAAAAAAAAAAAAAAAAAAAAAGATGCGGGTATAAATAACTAATGGAAATAAGGGTTTTTGAGTACGACTGTTCTGCATAATTGATCTTCGAAAGTTTACAAACTAATCTGAGCCAATCATAATTGAGTTTTTGGGAGTGTGGTGGAGCTCTACTATAGACACTCCTTCGAGTTTGGAATGTCGCATAGAATCATGAGCAACCACATATCCGTTAAGTCAAATGATTTTTCTATAGTAACCGGTCGACTAAACCAAGTAAATGGAAGTGGAAAGTTTAAGCCTGGCTATGTGATATGCGTAAAGTCTTGCAGCACCCGACATGATCTTGCCATTGCCGAACCCAAATCCACAGGTGTTAGCTCAGGCAAGCCCCCTTCGATTTAGTCAAGCTAGGCTAGCAAATAAAAATAATGCTCAACTATCTCATTGTGTATAACTTTTTCTCGTTTGTCATGTTTGATTTTTGGAAGAAGGTACATAAACAGATACATTTCAGAGCATCTAGATGTATGTATTTTCATTTATACTTATCTCAACAGGAAAAAACTGCTCTTTGTACCTAGTCCAAATTATGTTTGATTCCAAACATTTTTCTATTGATACTAGCATATTCAAAGGGAATATTTAGTAAGGCTCTATAGTACTTGAATCCAAAAAAGAATTTTTATAAGAATGTAAGTACTGTCGCTGTCAGACAGGTTGAGAAGAACGAGTTTGTAAACGCCAAAGGTAAATGGAACCTGGATCCCCAAGGGTCATATATCAGTCGTGGAACTTTTATCTTTTAAGTACAAGGAGACCAATGGTAATTGGTAGAAACTTACTCGAATGCTCAGCCTCAAAAGCCTTTAAAGCAATATAAAGTCAATATAAAAGAAAAAAGTCCAGTTTAATGCGCTTTAATTTTTAATAAAAGGTTCACTTATTTCATGTGTACTATTTGGCACTGTAAGCGCTGTATTTTGTTTGAGTTACATAATGGTTTTCGAGGGTTCCTTAATTACAACCTCGACCCCTCGCCTCTTTAAGTGCTTTTAAAATTAGCTTTGTCCAGCTGCTTATTTCGTCTTTTTGGAATGTTGACAAATTCGCTTTCGAGCAATCTTGCAAATTTGACAGTGCCTTTTCATAGTCTTTTTGTTGTAAAAAGTACTTCCAAGCAATCGAAGGAACACTGTGATTATCAAAGTAATTATTTGCGTGCTCTTTGAATGTCCTGCACAAACCTAGAATCTCCCCTACTTTGTCTTGTACAATTTCTTAGTGGTTTTCAAAAAAAAAAAAAAAAAAAACATATTGTCTTAGTCTAATTACTCACCTTGTTTTGTCAAGAGATAATCAAGTAAAGAATCAAAATATTCCGGACCATATAGCTCAATGTAATGTAAATTTCTCTCCTTTGCTGAATATTGTGAATCAAGCTTATATACGTCTTTGATTATAGAGTTGAAGGCTGTATATTCATGAGCTATTATGTCGGCTGTCTTTTGCATACCTATAGAGTACAGTTTTCCAATAACCTCGTCTTTGTTGTCTTCAAATATTTGAAGAGTGGTGTGGTTACTATTGCTACTGAAATAAACAAAGTGCCATGTAAATTTAGACATCTTGCTATCTACTTACTTTAAATTTCGAAGCAAAGACGCCTTCAAAATATCCAAGAGTAGAACCGCACAGTCAGCTATCTTTCTAGTAATTACATCATGGTCAGCAGGTTCAGTATGCCTCCATTGACTATTATTAATTTGCGTGGAAGCCCCTTCTGTGTTCACAAAATCTGGTAGTTTTTGTAAACTCTTCTCGAAAATAGAGTCAAGCAAAGGATAAACCTGCTCTATTGATTTTACAATTAGCTTTAGATGTCAAAGCTCACCTTGGAAATCGCGTAAGAGAAAAGCAATAAATTATGATATACCTGAAATCAGATGAAAACTAGAGCCTTGCAAATCGTAAAACGCAAAATATTCATCTTCAAAGCTTCTAGCTTCATAAGCAACTTTCTAAATCTCAATCAGTGACGAAATTTGTATTTATCAACTTTTATGCCGCTACCATAATAATATCATCCGCACATGTTAGCGCCACACATGTCTCTATCCTTGTGAGAAGGGTGCAAATGAGTGTAATCTATAGTTTAGGTTATTTAGCGCTGTTCTAAAGGGTAACATATTACTGTAATAAGTTACGTTGTTCTTTAAGAAAATCCTTAATGGGCATCCGCTAACAGAACTAGAACCTGTAATGGAGAGTGTAATTCTGTCCAACTTGAATTTATCATCTTCATCTATTGGCCTGTGTCGTGTCTTAAGTTAGTTTCTCGTATGATGACTCTCTTTCTGCTTATATGTGTATATTTAACATGCCTTTTCTCTAAAAAATTATGTAGCACCATTGCAAGGTAGCTGAATTCAGCTGCTGACATGAGTTCAAAGCGTTCGCCAACTGAAAGCTATATTTAATTTCGCTAGATCAAAATTACTGATAAAACAGCTTTTATATGCCAAAAACACATACTTGTTGCTCCAGTCCGTTCTTTTTTAGAGTTAGATATACCCGCTGTAAGAAGTAATATCTTGATACAATATAAACGTCAAAATCTAGCTGCTTTGGAATATGCCGACATTTTCCGTGCAAAATCTCGTTCATCAATATTGTACTGACTACAGAGACATCACATTCTTGATCAACAGAAATGGGAAACATTAAAGGAAGCTAGATATCCATAAAGGAAAGCGCTTTAATGTTCAACGTGTATTGCATTATTTATTTTATACCAGATCATGGGTGTCAAAAAACACAGCTTTTTCTAGCTTTCTTTTAAAAAGGGAATTGTTACGGTCGCCCTTCATATATAAGTCAGTACAGTATTATACTTAACAAATCAAGTAAACCTTACAATGTCATGAACAATTCCTGAATATATGTTTCTATATGAATATAGTTTTTATCTATCAATATCCTTTTTTTTTTTTTTTTTTTTTTTGTAATTTAGGAAATTTACGTTATATCTGGGGATTGGGTCTTTGTAATATCAATATCAAATTGAATAATACCAGTTAACAAGGTCATAATAATGGCAGAACATACTGTTTTCTCGGTGTTTTCGTATACATTTATATGCAATATTTTGTCTTCAGGATTACTTAAATCAACACGTTCCTGAAAAATCGATTTCTGATTTATCGAAACTACAACTACTGATTGATCAAATAGGACAAAAACAAAGGTGGTGGTAACAAAAATACGGGGGGTTCTCTTTAATACCACTGGGACAACTGAATAAGGCAAAGTGGTAGTATTTTTAATGTAAATTGAATCAATAGTTGTGCTAGCATCTTGTGGACTGAAGTTGATCACAAACTTGGCAGTTGCATATTGTACATAATCTTTCATATCAGGTATTGAATACGAAGCCAGAACAATAAACTCCCATTTCCTGTGTTTAGATACACGAGTTAAGTTCTGCTGGAGAATGAGATATATACATATAACATGAAGATCTTACGCTACAGGTTTGACGTCTACTACCTCACAGGAAATAATGTTTTCTGGTATACCTGGAGGAACATGCTGGTGAATCGCACTTGTTAAATCCCCAATCACATATCTTTTGTATAGAAGCTAAGAAAAAGATTTAGTTATATCGCGATTATTGTATTGTGTATTCTTTTATACCTTGGGTTTATTATTGATTTGCCAAATTGAAATGCACTTTTTGCTGCTAATATAGTATAAATTATCGATTTTGGATATATCAACAATTTCTCCAGTTGCTAGTGGGTTGTTTGTAAATGAATTAGCAAGTGATGGTAAAAGACACCGTCTAAAAAAACTATGCACAAACTCCAATGAGCTTAATGGATAAACATCGAGTGTTGCTGCACTTGGCTGTTGTCCAGCTTTACAAAAGAAATAGTAAACGTCACTTGTCGAGGTTCCAATAAGTGCTTCATCGATACCGATTAATCTGATAAAACTGACTTTTTCTATCGGTAGAATAGGTAGCTGATATTCAATACAAGAGTCCTTGAATACATTCCGAGTAAATTTTAGTTTGCCATGCAAACCGGACATAATTATGCTAACCGGCTTGTCAACACCTTTTGCATGAATGTCGAAATATGGAATATCTCCCGTTGATATGTCAGTTAGACGTAAACTTTTGAATATAATCTCTTGTTTTGATTTGCAAAAGATAACCGTCATTTCTCTGGGTGTTGAAATGACACCTAAGTCAAGTTCAGGGACAAATCTTACTTCTATAGCATCGCTTAGACCTACGAAGGAAAAAATGACAATAAATTCAAATATTGACTAGCAAAGTTACTTGTATTCAAGACTTCTTGAAAAACTCTAGGTAGTTGGCCGCTTCTGTTAATTTGATATTCTTCTTCTTCATATAAAATTGAAGGGTGAGCCCAAGACACTGGAAACTGATACTGGGCAACACCAACTGCTGGATCGTACAATACTCTGTTCTTTAAATAAGAAAACAACTTTGAACATGACAAAATATCTGCTTCACTTGTAGTCATATTGAAGTTAAAACAAAAAAGAGAGAAAAAGAAACCTTGTTAGATCATATATAGTTTGTTAACTCTAATCTATCACACTTTAGTATAATATATGTAATAGAATCATATAGTGTTTTGGCTCTCATTAAAACCAGTGGAAATTTGTTTTATGTACTCTTTTATTCAGTTTGCATTTTCTATGACTTAAGCTGCTTATGAGAATCACTTTTAGCAATGTGCAGCTACAGCGCATGTAGTATCCTTCAATACCCAATGGGTTAATATGTGGTTTGGTTGAATGCATAAGTGATGCTGGCGTCATGATAATAATAATAGAAGCATATTAAATTCTAAATTTTAAGTTTATTTTTTACATCAAAGATAGTTGAGAGACTTTAAAAAGCCTTCACTTGCTCTTGTTACTTGTCTAAAGTTGTATTCGAAACCATCATTACCTCCGTAATAGGGATCTTCAATGATACGATCACCTTGAGGATCATATTCACCAAATAACTTTACAATAGCCTTTGAGCCTTTAGGTGCCTTTCTCTAATTCAACACAATCAAATAAATATCTTGAGCTAAACTTGACTCCTATTACATTTACCTTCAAATCACTAAAGTTGGATTCATCCATGCAAAGAATATAATCGAACTTTTCAAAATCTTCTTTTTTGACCTACATGATACATAGATAGCTTGTCAGGACAACTTTCCAACAACAGTTATTTTTATTTACCTGTCTTGCTCTATGATTGACTGGCACACCATGAGCTTTACAAGTAGCAGAGCTACGGCTATCAGGAACTTCACCAACCTATAAAAAGCGACAGAATTAAAACAATCATTTAATGTGAAAGCATCATTCCAATATTACATGATATGAGGCCGTGCCTGCAGAATCGATTTTGCTGAACTTGTCGTCAAGGTTGTTCTTTTTTACTGTGTGAGCAAATACAGCTTCAGCCATTGGGGAACGACAAATGTTGCCTGTATAATAGACATCAGCAACTGTGATGTTTTCGTTTAAATCGGGTAAAATTACCAAGGCAGACAAATAGGACACTGGTCGATTCCGTAGACATTTTGTTCAAGTATTTGTTGTGTTAAAGGAACAAATATATAGAATAAGAAAAAAAAAAAAAAAAAAAAAAAAAAAAAAAAAAAAAAAAGAACTGAATCTCATTGAATGTGGAACTTTAATTTCATAGCGCTATTGCACCCTTTTGATTATCTTCGTAGTTGTCCTATTCTCATAAATATGAAGCTGTTCCTCATGACATAAATAATAATAAAAGCTTGTATAGCTCTAATAAGTGACTAGTGATACAATTATGTCTAATTATAATAACACCTTTATTCCGTTAAAGTGATTCTTAGATAATAACAATTAGTTTTTCTTGTTCAACATGACATTTATTTTTCGATATTTGGTATAAAAGCTGTATGACTTGTAAATAGTATATCTCGTTTCTGCCTAAAACAAACAACTTTTTTAAGGGACTGTTGTCTAAATGAGGTTGAGTTGATTCAGCTGACAGTATGTAGCAACTTTCTACATAAAAGTCACAAGTCATTGTATGTTGATTTGACTTTGAAGCCAATTTTTCGTACACATACTATTTTCACGTACTTTTACAAAAGTGTGATCTCTTCTCGAATGATGGGTGTTCGCAAAAAATGTATAAAAGAAAAGTCTAAGCATAGAAGCTGTTCCTATTTATAAGTAATCAAAAATGTTGCCAAATTGTGGTTTTTGTTATGTTCCTTTGTTCTATGGCGGCTGATTTATTATGGTGAGAAATAGGATCCATTGTTGCAAGAACAGTCAGATATACATGTATTGTTCAACAGAAATCTACGTGTAATGAACTTGTGCATTTAGCAAAACCCTTCAATACACGTATTTTGAATCGCAGAATTTATACATGACGCACTTGTAGGTTGTACAAACATCCAACTGCAACATGAAACAGGCTCACTATGATACCATCTAAGAAGACATTACAGTATTAGCAAAAGGCTTTTTTTTTTTTTTTTTTTTTTTTTTTTTTTTTTTCAAACAATATATCCGGTTCTCCTTTTTCTTCTTCATTAACAACATTTTCAAAATCTTTTAATGGAGGGCACGATTACAACTGCAATAAGTAATTTGTCAGAAAAGTCACATCTTACTCAAGATGTTGCTGCTTTAACAACAAGAACAGAACAACCAAGATCTTTTATTGCAAAAGTGTTAGGTTTCGTACCTTTTATGTTACTGAAAATTGCTAGTTTTGCTACTATAACAATACCAGTTTTCTTCTACCGTATATTGACCTGGTCGTTTACTTTGCACTTGAATTTCTCATCTTTATTAGTTATTGTTGCTGTTATATTGATGATTGCTTACATAATTGTTCGATATCGATTTTTGACAAAATATTCAAGACTTAAGCCTATCAACAAACCACCCAAAGTAGCTTCTTCTTTTGATTTACATCCTGATACAGGTGATGAGGATTATGCAGATTATTCAAAACCAGGTGGTTACAAAAACTACCCTGATGAATTTTTATCCGCCTTTCTTTCATCCATTAAAATATTTGGATATCTTGAACAACCTGTATTTCATGAACTAGCTCGACATCTTCAAACAAAAAAGCTATTGGCCGGTGATACTCTATTTAGAAACCCGGAACAAGAACGTTCTTTTTATATTGTTGTGGACGGACACGTGCAAATGTTTGTTAAACCGGATAATACCGACTCAGAGGATAATAACGATGATGATATTTGGCAGCAAGATACCTCTTCTGATGATGATGATAACTTTATAAACTCAACAAGAAGAAAACACGATAAATTTAAAAACTATACTTTGATCAACGAAGTGGGTGCTGGTGGTACTTTATCAAGTTTATTCACTATCTTGTCTATCTTTAGAGAAAGTTTTCATCGTTCAAATGCTCGTGAAAAACAACGTCACAGATCAACTTCGTCCATTGGTCGCTCTCATTTAGCTCGCACTACAAACTTCAACAATGCAAACGAATGGCGGCAAGTTTTTCCTTCTTTGGATGATCCTACCCTCTTACCTCCTGCTATGGTTTCTCGTCCAAATTCGGATAGTAGTATGCACCGATTTAGAAAAACAAGCAAGACAACTCAAACAAATGGAAGTGATATTGAAGAAAACGGAATAGTAGGTGATCATGAGATTCTTGAAGGAACTATACCTCTTCGAAAGTACTCGGATCTACAACATCCTACTCAATTTAATCAGTCACAACTCTACACACCTTCTCTTCGATCTGTTCATCCAAACATCATTGCACGTGCTACAGTAGATACAACACTAGCTGTTATTCCCGAAGAAGCTTTTCATAAGCTCACCCAAAAGTTTCCAAAAGCTGCTGCCCACATTATCCAAGTCATTGTAACTAGATTTCAGCGTGTCACATTAATGACAAGTCATAGATACCTTGGACTAACCAACGAGTTACTGAATATTGAAAAACAAGTAATTGAATCAACTAGCCTTCCACAGTTGCCGCAAAACTTCTTCATATCAGGTGGTATGGATCGTCTTAGGCGTAAATTCAATGATGAAGAGACTTCCTCACAAGACGGTGATGTAAGCTTGGGTCCATCTGAAATCAACAGAAACGACAACACAGGTATTATCCAGGCGATAGGTATAATCGATATTCCCGGTACACCCTCTTTGCACGTGAAGAGTCCTGTTTCTGCTGACATGGGTCAATCTCCTACCTCAACAAAGGGCGGTTCACCTAGTTTAATGCATCAAACACTTAATCGACGAGGTGAGTACAGTGTTGAAGACGATGAACACTTGCGAACTTCTGTTATGCGTTGTATATCTGATGCTTTGGGCATAAAGATTAAAGACTTGCCTTCCGGAGCAGGTGACAATTCCCCTCGTCATACTGCTTCTCCTCGATTACCTCGTCGCAACGTATATTACCCAATGGATCTCTTTTCACATACTGGTACGGTGGATGCAAGCACATCTCCTTCTCTGGAAGCTTTAGATAGTGAATACTACAACGACGATGACTTGGATGCCCGTTCAACCACATCTTCCGTACAATCTGGATCCGACATCTTTGGCAACAAAAGCCACGATTCTATTTCTCCTGATGACATTCAAATCTTGTACTTTCCAAAAGATGCAGTATTAGTGAAAGAAGGCTCGCACAATAATGGCTTGTTCTTTGTCATTGATGGGTTTCTAGAAGTTTCCATGACACCTTCAATGGGTGATGACGGCTTTACAGATGTAGGAAAGTCGACAACGGCCAAAAAGAAACCTCTTAACCGTCAGAAATCGCGAATTATTGATACAGGATTCAAGCTGCCACCTAATAACTCTCAGCAGCAACCAGAGTCGAATAAAACAACAAGCGCAAAGCAAGATACAGTTGTCGCATCGGAAGTGCCTGCAGGTCGTAACCCAGAAAACTTGAAAAACGAAACAAATCAAAAGAAGGTCAAGAAGCCACTATTTGTCATCAAGCCTGGTAATTTAGCTGGTTATCTCGGTGCACTGACAGGGTTCCCAAGCTTTGTAGAAATTAAGGCAAAGACAGATACATACGTGGGCTACGTCTCAAAGAAACGACTCGAAAAGATCATTGATAAGAATCCTGCTGTGATGCTCAAGCTTGCTCATCAATTAGTTGGACATGTTAGTCCTTTAAGTAAGTCAATATTATAGAGTTGACCATGAATGATATAACTAATTTCTCATATTTAATAGTCTTACAAATTGATATCTCATTGGAATGGATGCAAGTGGGTGCTGGACAAATCATCTCTAGAGAGGGCGAACCAAGTGATAATATATACATGGTGCTTCATGGCCGTTTAAGAACTATTCATGAGAAAAAAGATGGTGATATTGAAATTTTGGGTGAATTTGGTCATGGTGATAGTGTTGGAGAACTTGAAGTACTTAGTAAGTAGTTTCCCCTTTATTTCTATAATACGCATGTCTAACTTAGGGTTTAATAGCTGGTATTCCTACATCTTCTACACTGCATGCTATTCGAGACTCAGAACTTGCCCGTATGCCTAAAACTCTATTTAACGCATTGGCTCTTCGTCATCCTGAAATTACGTTACAAATATCTCGCATGGTCGCTTTCCGTTCATTGCAACTTGTTCATGGAAACAGTGGTAATGAACAAGGAGCCAACGTTTTTCATATCAAGAGTGGAACCAATAGCCTTTCATCTAGCTTGGGAGATAGTCGTTTCCCTGAACTTTACGGCCGTAACAATGTTAACCTCAAAACGATTGGTATTATTCCTGTAAATTCATCTGTACCCATCTCGGAATTTGCAGAGAGTCTAAGAACAGAGCTTATTCATTCAGTTGGTGCTACTTGTGCTCTTTTGAACGGTGCCACGGTTACAACCATGATGGGAAAGTATGCATTTTCTCGCCTTGGCAAGTTAAAATTAGCATCATGGCTAGCTGATCAAGAAGAAAAGTATCGTATTGTTCTGTACCTTGCGGATGGTGGTGTCACTTCCCAATGGACACGTACCTGTATTCGACAAGCAGACTGTATTTTACTGGTTGGTCTTGGTGAAGGAGATCCCTCAGTAGGTGAATATGAACGTTTCCTTATTAATATGAAAACAACAGCTAGAAAAGAACTTGTGCTGCTTCATGGTGAAAGATCTTGCGCATCTGGTACTACTCAAAATTGGTTAAAGGTACATAAAAACGAAACGAGAATATATGTAGATTTTAATTGGTATATAATGTAGAATCGTCTTTGGATTCAAGCGCATCATCATATTTATATGCCAATGAAACAACATACAACACTCGCAGCAACAGAGCGATTTAGACCTCCATGGTTGGCTCAACAAGGAAGAAAAATGACAGCTGGTTCGATCAATATGTTGACAAATATGAAGGACCAGTTGAAAGGATATTATGCAGCTGTTCCTAATTTTGGCAGATTGTTGGATGTTAAAAAATCAAACGTCAATTCGATGACTGCTAGTTCGCCTACCCGTAATGATTTTGCTCGATTGGCACGCCGACTTTGTGGTAAATCGGTAGCTTTGGTTTTGGGTGGTGGTGGTGCTCGCGGTATTAGTCATGTTGGTGTTATTCAAGCTCTTGAAGAAGCCGGTATTCCCATTGATATTATTGGCGGTACCAGTATTGGTAGTTTTGTCGGTGGATTATATGCTCGAAATATGGACTTAGTCAGTGTCATTGCAAGGACAAAACTTTTCGCAGGTCGTGTTTCTAGCATTTGGAGACAGATTATGGATTTGACGTACCCTGTTACTGCTTGGTTTACTGGCCACGAATTTAATCGTGCAATCTGGAAATGTTTAGGAGACAGTCAAATGGAGGACTATTGGATACCTTATTATGCCGTGACAACAAACATCACATTTTCCAAGATGGAGGTGCATACTACTGGATACGCATGGCGTTATATTCGTGCGTCGATGTCTCTCTCTGGTTATATGCCTCCTATTTGTGATAATGGAAACATGCTGGTTGATGGTGGTTACATGGATAATTTGCCTGTTTCGGTTGCAAAAAACATGGGCGCAGATATTATTATTGCAGTAGATGTAGCGTCTGAAGACGATACAAGCCCTGTTTACTATGGTGATTCTATTAGTGGTTGGTGGGCTTTATTACATGGATTCAATCCATTCAGGACCTATAATGTTCCTAGTATTGCAGATATTCAAAGTAGATTGGCCTATGTTAGTAGTGTAGCAAAGCTTGAAGAGGCTAAAGTAACGGACGGAACCCTATACCTAAAGTTGCCTGTTCAACAATGGGGAACTTTGGAATTCGCAAAATACAACGATATTTTTCAGACTGGTTACGAAAATGGTCGGGAAATTGTAAATCGATGGAAGAAAGCAGGTTATATATCAGGCAGAATCGCTGATACAGAGTCAAATTTTCAACTAGCAGGAAAAGAAGTTAAAGGAAAACGAGGTAGAAGAAATAGCATCTAGTTGGTTAAATACAATGTATAGTAGATTTAAATAAAGTCACAATGTATACTATGTCATAGTAGACATACTCGGTTTTGTTGAATTTTAGTTAAATAAACAAATGTAGCCATACTAAATGTAAGGTCAACAATTGCTGATGTGCTATATCAGCCATTCGTATTACAGTCTTAATACTGGTGGTGGAATACTCATCGTGTTCTTGTTAGTTTCTTTTCCTGTCAGTAATGCTAATAATTGGAGGCAGTTAACAGGAAAAGAAAAGCGTCTTTCGACTCCTACTCTCGATACATTACATCTATGTTAATTTGATACAAAAATTTAATCTTAAAATAATATAGCTATTAATCCTGAGAGATCTTTCGTTGTCGCAAAAAAACAAAAACTATCAATATAATTTTGCAGCGAATTAAGCAGTGAGTATTTGTTTTATGTACTCATACCTCCCTGAGTAATTATAGCTCTTACTATGTATATAGATATAATCTTTGGCTCTTAATTAGCTGACAGCCAAGAAAGGAAGTTAAGGCTTGACATTCTTTAATAGGATTAATCACAGTATCTTTAAGAGGGAGGGGTTTAAGACAGTAAAAAAAGCTACAATACATGCGTTAATGAGCGAGAACACCTTTATTTATCCGATATAATATCTTCTATTGTTTATATTCTTAAAATAGGGTATAACTGTCAATACTTCAAAGCTGGAAATTCTCCAATAATTACACAACTGACGCAAAAGTAGCCTTCTAAGATGTTTTTTTGGTGTAGTTTTTACTTGAAAGAAAATTAGGCAAGGAAATGACAGTAAGGCTTAACAAGGTAAAGGAGACCTTTTTTTTTTTTCTTCGTATACCTTCGCATGGTACGTGGACAGGCTATGCTACTTGAACGAAAAACAAACTTGAAGCTAAGAGAGAAAAAACATCTCTTATCTTCAGTGTTAATTGAATGAGCCTTAACAAAAATTGTAAGCATCATAAGAGCTGTTGTATATCTGTCAAACTTACGTTTATCTTTGTAAGACTATGTATTTTTGCTGATGATAATTCGTTTCAACCAATTATTGTGATATAAGTTGGATTAAATAATATGTAAAAGTATAATAGGTCAATCATTTCTCCCATAAGAAACTGAATAATTTTACACTGTTTAGCTTTTCTAATTCTCAAGAAATTGCTTAATATTTTTTTTATTCCTTTCAGTATTGCCAACTATAGAAAGTGTTAACAAACAAAATCTTTATGCTGCTTATTTTTAGCATAAATGAAATTATACCGCTCAATGGCTTTACCAACTCTTTGATTTATGTGAATTGATTGTGAAAATTGAGGAAATTCTGTAGATTTATCACTGGATGAGTCATTTCTGGGTCAAGTTAGTCTACTGCTATGAATAAGTAAATTCCAAGTATTGTTACCTCTTAGTGTAGAAGCAAGCGTCCTGCCAGATGAAATCTATAAGCACGGTCTTATCATATTAATTAAGGTAATAGAGCTCATATTGGTGTTTAGATAATACTATATTAAAAGTGATGATTGTATGCATATTGTTATAATCGCCAAATTTATCATTATCTCAAATCTGTTTCTTAATGCCTGGATCACAAAATTCTTTCACTTGTATCTTTCACGTTTTCCAGGCTATTTTATTTATTTAGTGCCTCTTATGTGTTTTTGCGTTTGTTATAGTCTAAGTATATATAGTTTTATTAAAATCAGGCTTTTTTTTTTTTTTTTTTCCAACTACCTTATGAATTTATAGCAACTTTTGCTTTTTTCAACAACGCGGTGATCACTTTTACTCTTATAAATACTCTTTTATTTAATCATATAACTTCAGTTTACACTCGAACCATACTGTTTCTACTTTTGCCCGTTTCTTATCTAAAGAATATGACACATCTTTTGACAAGTACATCTATGATCTTATTATAAATCATGCCTATGGAAAGGTGTGTTTTTAACGCATAACTATTATTTTAACAAGTCTGAAGGACTGAAATCAACTGAGAAGCTTGTCCTGAAATATTAATGATGTGGTAATTAAAGCTGATCTGCTCTTCTTGTCTGTCAAATCTACTTATTTGGTCTATAGAAAATCAAGACCTCTTAATGATGAATTTTTCCAACTACAAAAGTTGAAGAGTTGATAATAGAAATCGACTATAGCATAATGTATTACTTTGATATCTCCCTTTTCCCGCATGCAACTATACACTTGCACGACATTAGTATTAATAGGTTAACGTTTGAAACCAATCTACTTAATTAACATTACACTTTTAACAGCTGATAAGTTACGGATAATAGTACTTGTAATGATTATTA
>JNEK01002832.1:0-13704 GCA_000697295.1 Mucor indicus B7402
TGACAAAACATGAACGCTCCCGTTGTGTTCGCTGGCGACTTGGATGGTTACCTCTTGGAAAACCCCAAGCCTGCCCCTTCCACCCACACACACTTTTTACACGCTCACATAGTTTCTCTTGCCTGGATATGCACCACCGCCTCCAAATGCCCACATCAATCGAAGATCCGCTCTCTTATTTACTGAACTGTCTACCTACAGCGTTCCTTACCAAGAAAGCGAGAAACTCCATTGACGCTTGGTTGATTCGTTGGCCTACTATCTGTGCAATACTTCAAGAACTGGATTCTTTAGCCCACTCCCAGATTCCTGAACCCTCCAACCATCTTGGTGAAACTCTTGTTCATTACCTCCGTCATCTCCAGAACCGTTTTTCAGATAATTAATTATCCTGCCTTTTTCGTCTACCTTTTACATTTTCCCTTTAATCTCAAAAGGGTTTTTCTTTCTTTTTTCACAGCGAACTGACCAGGGCAATGCAGCATGAAAATGCTATGTGCTCATTGGTCATTTTTATTTAAAATATTATCAAATAAAAATTTATTGTTTAATCGTATTTTGCCTATATGGTGTCCCTAAACCGTGCATTCACCACCCACATGAAATGTTCACCATATCACATGCTATATGGTGTTTACATATGCATCGCCGACTACAGGTGCCTTTGACGGAACCTGATCCTTTGTCGTTTCTACTGAATAAGCTGCCAAACCCACGAAAAAGGAAACCCCGAATCTCACCAGCTACTACGCACTCTACCTTCTCTGCCTGGACAATTCGGTGGCCTTCTATCTGCCTTCTCCTTTTTGAACTTGATTATCTACATCATGGCGACCTCCCCCCTGATACTCCCCCTCTTGGTACTAAGCTGGTAACTTGGTTATGCAACTCTTAAATCTAGTATTTGTGATATACCTCTCTTTTCAACTTCCCTTCCATGTCTTTTTTACCCTTTTGACCATCAAAAGGTTTTTTAGTACAATTTCTCCCCTTTTCTGATCTAACCCGGGCAATTCAGTACATTTGTACTATGTGCTCACTTGGGTTTTAATAATTTTTATCAATAAAAATAATTCTTTAATCGTATTTTGTCTATATGGATAGCCCTTTCAATAAAGCCTTATAGTTGCTTTTAGAGTTGCCCAAAGTGTATTCAATTTGACCAAACGTTCGCAAAAGCACATGCAGACATATTGAGAAATACAGCAGAGAATATCATTGTGAAAGAATAGACAAACAAGTAGTATTAACACTCTATAAAAGTCAAAGGAAGTAAAATTCCCTTGTTTATTAAAGATATCCGGTTCGATCATGAAAGCAATAAACATGAAGCTCAATCAACAAATGTCTGCTTTCAAATGAATTCGATTTCAAACGTTTCTTTCTATATGAACAAAGAGTGCTCTGGCATAGGCAATACATCTTCAACAGATATGCCATTACCTGCTGCGAATTCATTTCTAGCACATCATCATTCGATGACAAAATTGTAGCAGTCTAATCTTCTACCAAAAGTCTTTTGAAGAAGCGAAGAGCTCGTTACACTACTGAATAATGAAGGTCAACACATAAACTACTTATTCGTAGTAAACTTCAACATAATTTACGTTTCAACATCAGTGGGCCTATTAATGAATGCTCTTTTGATGGATTTTGGTTGTCATTTGCATTTAATTACTTTTGAAATTTAACCTAAAACCACTTACGATGTTTTCATTTTGCAGTACAGAAGAAAAGAAGCCAGGCGAAAGAACCACCAATAAAAAGCCACTATTATTGAACCTGACTGCTTAAATCATTGTTTAAATAAGCCAGAAAAAAAAAACTCCAATCTTGATCAAAGCATCATGACAGATAAAAAAGACGCTAGCAGCATAACAACCTGTAATACCAGCAAAATCATTCCCGAAAAAGTCAAAGCCGTCAAGGAAGATCATTCAGTTAAAGAAGAAACAGTAGAAATTGGAAAAAAGAGAAGCTTTTCTGCTCTTGAAGAGAGCGATGAAACTGACGAACATGTCTCTAAATTTGGTTCACGATTATTAAGTAATGATAAAGATGTGTTTTCTCAAAACGCTTGGTAAACTAGAATCAAATACTGTCTATTTCTTTTAATGGATTATGCTCAATGACAAGTTGTATAGGGATCATGTTGAATGGGACGAGGAGCAGGAAAAGCAAGCGAAAGAAAAAATCGCTATACAACTCCAAAATCCAGTTCCCGAAGAAGAAAAAGGTAAGCCTGCTATACTGCATTGACGTTAGCACACACTTACTATACAATGAAAAGAGCGATATTTTACTGATCCTGCTGAATATTGGAATAAATTCTATGAAAAGAACGAGAACCGATTTTTCAAAGATCGCAACTGGCTCAAAATTGAATTTCCAGAGCTATTTAAGATGAATGAAGCTGGAGCAGGTAAGAAACGTGTATTTGAGATTGGATGTGGTGCTGGTAATACAATGTATCCATTGCTGGCAAATAATGACAACCCTGATTTGTTTGTATATGCTGCTGATTACTCTAAAACGGCTGTGGATGTTGTTTTAGGCAATCGCTTTTATGACAAGGAGCGATCCAAGGCATTTGTGTGGGACTTGGCAAGTGTTGACATTCCTAAAGAAATTGAAGAAAATTCATTAGACGCTATTGTATTAATTTTCGTATTTTCTGCATTATCACCCAATCAATGGAAGCAAGCCGTGAACAATATTTACCGCATGTTAAAGCCCGGAGGACTTGTTTTTTTTCGAGATTATGGTCGCTATGATCTAGCACAGCTTCGATTTAAAAAGAACAGACTGCTAGAAGAAAACTTTTATATTCGTGGAGACGGTACTCGTGTTTATTTCTTTACGTCAGAACAAGTGGTGGAGCTGTTTGATAAATTTCAAGTGGAACAAAATACTGTGGATCGTCGATTGATTGTAAATAGACAGAAAAAGTTAAAAATGCAACGCGTTTGGCTTCAATGTAAATTCAAGAAAGTGTAATAAAATTGATAGTTCTCAAAAGGAAGCACATTATTCTTATACAAAGTACAATCATCGAACAAGTTTTTATTAAGCTTCATACCTTTTAATGCTGCTTATGATGATGTTAGGATTTAAATAATACTCAGTATCACTGATATATTGTAAGCATGATTTATTTAGTTCTTTTAGGTATATGTTTTAGTAAAGGCTTTGTATTTTAAATAGCGCCTCAGCAGATTGTACAAGTTTTTCTTCTTCTTCTTTTGACAAAGGCACGTCGTACACCCGTTCCACACCTCTCCAACCAAGCTTTGCAGGCATCGATAATGTAACGTTGTACTTTTCCACATAAACAGAAACAGGGTGAACAAGTTTCTTGTTTAATAAAATAGTGTGAACAAGGTCTGCCGCACACGCACCTATACCATAAAACGTTGCACCTTTCAGTTTGATGATTTCCATTGCTTTGCCAGCTACTTTATTCGCAATATCCTCTTTATCCAATTCATTGTATTCTGGGAAGGTATGTAATGGCTGCCCACCTATTGTAATTGAATTCCAGGCAATCATTTGCGAGTCCCCATGTTCTCCCAAGACATACGCATTGATACATTGTGGGTTAACATCCAAGGCCTCACCTAAATGAACACAAAGTCGAGTTGTATCCAAATAAGTACCCGAACCAATCACCTGATTTTCAGGTAGTCCAGATAGCTTACGAGTAATGTGAGTCAAGATATCTACTGGGTTAGACACCAAAAGAATCACTGCGTCTTCTCGAATAGGCTGCATACCACCAATTATGTTATTCAGGACACGATAATTGCGTTCTATGAGTTTAGTGCGCGGTTCTCCTTCTTTCTGTTTTGCACCTGCTGTAATAACAATTATATCGCATTGGCCAGCTTCTTTACTTGTTCCTCCTCGAATTTGAGTATGACTGATACTAGCAGAATCTGCCAAGTCCAAGACTTGCGCTCGAACAATATCTACGTTAATGTCTACAATTAATATTTCAGAACATATGTTTTTAAATAGTAGAGCATAGGCTAATGATGCACCAACTGCACCTGCACCCACTATAGCGACTCTTGAATGTTGCACCATTTACGAAAGAAAGAGAATAATAAAAAAAAAGTTCCCTTCTATTTATGCACTGTATAGTTGTTGTACAAAAAAAAATAGATATATTTTGTCAGGTCATTTTTTCTGTATACATATATATATATGTGTAAAATAAGTATAGTATTTATTAAGTATTAATTATTAAGTAATGTTAAAGAGCAAGTATCTAATTATTGTCGTATGAGGTTGATCAAGTAGTAGTGGTAAGAGTGACTGTACTACTGTAACTTGGTGTATATTTACTGATAATTTTTTGTAAAGCTACTGCCAAAGTAGACCAATGAAATACCTTGAGATCTTTTTCAATATTTCTTGGTTTAGGATTAGGAAATCCCATAATGAGTTTAAAGAATTCTGAGGATTCAGGTTTTAACTTGCTCACAGTTAATGGCTTGTATCCTTCTAAATTTCTTCGAATGCGATTTTTTTCTTCTACAGTAAACCGAACACCAATCAAATGCTCCAACAAGTAAATGCAGTCGACCGAAGTAATAAAAAAATCATTTTGTTCCTTCCAGTATATACATGATACGACAATCATATTACTATAATCGACCTTATGTGAAGGTATATCAAATTTATCAAACTGACAAAAGATCTCGTTGTTCGCTTCACGGCGCCAAAACTGAACAAGACGACGCTGTGACTCTTTTTCTTCTGGCTTCCAGTTTTCTGTCATATCTTCCAATTGACCTTCAATAATTAAGTTGGGTTTATTGAGGTAATTTGCAAAAGGGTTTTCTGTAGGAGGACTTGATTGAAATGGCTGAGGTTGTGGCTCAGTAGTGGGCTGAATAGGCTTAATTTGCAAAGTAGGCATGGACGGAGATGGAAGTATTGGCTGTGAAGTAGTAGTGGTCGTCGCAGTAGTAGTAGAAGGCATCATAGGCATCATAAATTGTTCTTGTGACAATGTGGTGTTTGTATTTGGTGCATTGGAAGGCATGAAATTAGGATCATTGAGAAATTGATCATTTGCACGATAATCTGTGCTTGAACCTGCTGCTGGATAGGTTAACAATGGATCTAATCATTAAAAATAAGAAGGGAATTTAAAAAAAAAGTTATTTTAGTGTAACCTTCAAAATATTCTCTACTTCTTGATGATGGTTCAGTTGGAGGAAGACCAACATAGGGAACATGTGAAGGTATCGCATAATAATTCAAAAATTGCTCTATTAAGTCATGGTGAGTAAATAGGCAAGAAACATAGTGTTTTATTTACCTGATCTTGATCTCTTTGCTTCATCAGTGTCAAAGTCAGAAGAAGATCTTTTTCTTGAAATAAAAGAGAAATAACCTATAAACCAACTATCAAGTACATTATGTTGTTGAACTACAGCCAAATAGATAGGCACTTTTGATGGATTGCTAGAGACTGAAGCTATACTTGGCACTTGTGTATGAACTGAAAATATTTGATTTACGCTATCTACAGAACAATGACAGTTTGTGAAACAATCATCAAAAGCAATTTGTAGTAAATTGATATCAAACGTTAAACTCGACTGTTGAATTGCAACTCGAAACATGTCATTTTCTTGTCCTTGTGGCGGGTCAATTTTGACAACATGTGGCTGCTTAAATAAGTTCGTGGGCGGTTGAGGGATCCATTTATTGTTTATAATCGTTGTTGTTGCGTTTCTTTGTGTTTGATGTAAATCAAAAGCTAATTCGAAATGTTAGCAACATTTGTTTTTTGTTGTTATTGATCTTTTCTTTTACTTTGTGACATGACCACCCGTTACTTTTTTTCTTTTTTAAGAATGGTATCGTATTCTGTCTGAAAATTGAACATTGTTTTGAAATGAAATGTGAAAAAAGTGTTCATTGTCATAAGAATAAAAAAAAAAAAAAAAAAAAAAATTAAGATTAATATAAAATTAAAAATACGACTTATTGTTAAAAAAAAAATTCATGTCCGATTTTTACACATAACGCTTGAAACGCATGGTCGTACACATTGCAAAAAAATAACTTACCTAAATTAAAAATGCTTTTTGATTTCAAAGAAGAAAGAGTGTTTTTAATAAAAAAGAAAAGAAAATTTTTTTTTTTTGTTTTGACATTATCAATATATTCTGTTCTATGCAAAATCTAAAACAAAGTCAATCAAAAAAAAAAGCCGGGTTCAGAGCAAATGAAACATTTCTAATACAATTCTTACAAAAAACCTCGGAAAATCCCATAAAAAAGAAATCACAGTAATTTGTAAACTATATTGCTTAGCAACGAACAAAAAACACGCTTTTTAGTTCCGATAACTGTCAAAAAAAAAGTTGCTATGTTACCAAAAGGCATGGTAGCACATTTTAACCATATTTAATAAGTAAATCCATCATCGCAGCGTAATAAGACTTTTGATCAAGGAATTTACTAATTTTGAAGTAAGCGACATTAACTTGATTATATAATTAACAGCAACATTGTTTTTTTTTTATCTTGCGCCTCAACTATAAACACTACGTAAGTCTACTATACTTACTGAAATATTCAAAAGCATTGATTTCATTATATCTACTATGGTAGCAGTCACTAAAAATGTATGGTAATTTTGCGTGTGCTGTAATGTTTCTTTATTTTTTTCTTTTGTTTTCTTTAAACTCAAAAACAGAACCCCTGGCATTATACTTCCTCTAAAACAATCAAGTGTATCTTTTTGGCTCTCATCTTATTCCCTCTGGCATTGTTTAATTCACCGGTACTTAACTTTTTATTTATTTTACACATTATGGCATTGAGCATAAGAAAACGCTTTTATTTTATTCAAACAAAAATGCACAAAGGTTCTTTTTGCTGTTTGTTTGTAATGATTTATCTGCTTTTTATTGTGTGATGTGTATACATATATGAACATATTAGTAATACAAAGTCCTTACACTTCTCCTTTTTCCCAGAAACACATTACACATATTCTACATACATTTTACAATTACCCTCTCACTCTCACTCTTACTCTTCTTCACATTATTATTTTTATCAAGGACAACAGCAACAAGGAAACATAAAAACACACAGATAAAAGGTTTGAACAATCCCCCACGAGAAAAAGATAATTGCACATCTCTTTTTCTTCAGTCTGTTACCTGATGTATAAACTTTTTTTTTTTTTTCATAGATGTCAGATAACGAACATAGCGGCGGCTCACCTATTGATAGATCGAAAAGACCACGCTTTGAAGAAGAAGAATGGGACTCGGATTATGAAAGAGATGGTCAAGATGACCGCCATCCCAAAAGATTAGCTGTACCCGATCCTGAAACAAAAGCGCCTCATTTTGTCCCATCTGAGGAACAATATAATGATAAATCGCGCCACATAAAAAGAAAGAAATGGGAAGAAGTCTCGGAAAACAGTGATAATAAGAGTCAGCTTAGCATAAAACTCGAAGAACAAACAGATGAAGAAGCTGTATTCATTCGTTCGTTAGTGAGTACAAAAGATGCTGGCGTCATAATTGGTCGTGGCGGTAAGAACGTGAGCGATATTCGTGAAATGTCATCTGCACGCGTCACAATTTCTGAAATTGTTCCTGGGGCATATGAAAGAATTTTAACTGTCTCTGGAGTTATTCCCGCAGTTGCAAAAGTATATCTGTCTATACATAATCACCCAAGGTTAACAAACTAATTTACGTTTGTATATTATAGGCCTATTCTTTGGTTGGCGAAAAGATTTTGTTGGAGCATTCACAACAAGAGGATAACGCCAAAGGAGATAACACAGTACACATCAAATTGCTTGTACCTGACAGCAAAATGGGTGTACTTATAGGTAAAGGTGGATGTATTATCAAATCAATTCAAGAAGCAAGTGGTGCACGAATAAACGCATCTGAAGAGTCATTACCCTTGTCCACAGAACGTACAGTCTCTCTTCAAGGAACACCTGAATCAATTCAAAACGCTGTACAGCGTATTGCCAAAATACTATCGGAACATAACGATCGCATGAATGCTAATTTAATACATTATCGTCCTATGCCCATTCACAATACTCCACGTTCCGGCAATAGCAATAATCCTATCAGTAACAATCCTTATATGAACATGAGATCAAGCAATAATGCAGCAGCGGCCGCAGCAGCCGCAGCCGCCGCAGCTATGGGTTATGGTGGTATGATGCCCATGGGCGGTATGCCTATGAATAGCTCAAATCAATTTTACTATGGTGCTAATCCTTCAGGCGGATATGGTAATATGGCATCGTCCCGGCAATCTGATTACGGCATGGGGCCTATGAACATGATGGGCGGCATGGGCAACTTGGCTACTTTAGGTGGTATGGCCGGCATGGCAATGGGTGGTATGGCAGGAACTTCTCATGCTCAACAAATTTTCATCCCTAATGAAATGGTAACTCCAATTATATCGTATATGAGAGAATATTAAAAACTTATTGTTTTTCATCTAGGTTGGTTGTATCATTGGTAAAGGAGGAAGTAAAATTAACGAAATTCGACAAATCAGTGGTAGCCATATCAAAATTGCGGATCCTCAAGGAGAAACGAATGAAAGATTGGTGACTATTACGGGCACGCCTGAAAGTAATCAAATGGCTCTTTATCTTTTATATTCTCGACTTGAATCTGAGAAGAGCAGATTAGGCTTGCTTCAATAGTGTATTTTTCTTTGGAGGATAAATAAAAGACGGTATGTCTACTTTGGAATTAGACAAAGTTTTTTTTTCAGATAAAGTTAAAAAGGTACTTTGACAGAAGAGAATTGGTTTTTGGACGGGCTTCAAGATATCTTACCTGCAAAATACATCTATAACGGTAATTACAGTAGAGGACAATTATTGTTTCCGACTTATTCTGCTGTGTTCGTCCTGCAAAATCTTGACGACCTTTGCTGTCTTGCCTTAGAGATTGTAAAATGAAGCGAAAATTTGAGAACAGCTACTGTATTTCTGTTAAACAAAGTGCGAGATTGCATAGACGAGACTTTTTTACTTTTAAGAGTTTAGGGAAGAGAGGGGAGGGCGAGCAAGTGTCTTGCTATTTTTTTGGACTACATATCATATATAAACGTAAAGCGAAGTCGATCATTATTGTTTTAAAAACAACTAGTGTTAGGTATCACTGCTATCAGTATGCACATATTATATGTATTTATTTGCAGCATGGCAAGATGAAATTTCTTGTATGTAACTACGTATATATTTATGAATTATATACATAACTATAAACTATCGTACTTGTGTTTGAGATAATGCTGAACTGATAAATCATGAGCATTGAAAAAATAATATTATGTATGCTTACAGCAACCAAGGTTTTTCTTTTCATTTATAGAAAATTTTTTGGTATTAGGAATTCTTTTTAGATGGTTGGAAAGCCACGAAAAAGGACTTTCTAACGCACTTTTCAAATCGCTCTTCATTGTTAAAAATTCAAAAATGCTCTAAAAATCTTTGATAGGAGATCGACACACGCACAAACACAAAGGGAGGCTTATTAGAGCTTAAGAAACATGTATAATAACCGCTTAACTTTTTTTTTCTAAGCGTATTGACATTTATGTTTGCACAAATGCTTCTATTATAAGGAGGGATTTGATTTCTGGCCTTCTATACATATGCTATATAAAACGAATGACTATTCTTTCTTTTCTCTCTCCTTCACTTTCTTATGTTTACATTGGACAAGCATGAAAATATTTTATAAAATAGTAATGTTGGCCATTTTCGTTGGCTTGACTATAGCTCAGAAGAACAATAATAGTACACCAGCTAATTCTTTGGCTAGTTCTCAAAGTAAAATCGTTAAAACACTAGCATACTCAGCTTTCTCTCTTTATTTACACCTTTTTTTTTAATCAATCTAGAGGCCTGTACTTCGTATCCAGTAAATGGTATATGTAGTGTAAGAAGATGCGCAGTATTTTGATTTCACAGCAAAAGGAAATGACTATTTTCTATTGCATAGAAATACATCGATTATCAAGTTTATACGAAAGGTGTGCCCATTCCAATGATCGAGCAGCAGCTAGCTGTACTAGTTAATGTCAGTCGCGGTTATAGTAGCGTTGCTCCAACTTGTGTTGATGCATATTACCGACATGCATGTTCATTTGCCTTTCCTAAATGTGGAGAAAATGAGGGTATTAAAAAAAAAGAAAAACAATAAATGTCCAACCATTATATCTAAGATTTGCTTTTATAACATATAGCCCCAATAATGGGTTGTCAATCAGCTTGTAAGGATGCAGTTTATCACTGTAAAAATATCTTCACATTAACCGGAAAGGGAACTCTTCCTGACTGCAACAAAACATCTCCTCTTACCGGGCAGCCCTTATCATCATCCGAAAGTTCTTGCAATGCAATCAAACCACGAATTCCAAACCCCAATGCATTTTATAACTTGACTGCTGTGACACCTGGGTTTGTCATGGCGGACTGCCCCTCTCCTTTTTTAAAAGATGTTACTGCAAAACCAGGATCAGTGACAGACGCTTTAAATAACATCTATTGCCGATCTGGTTGTTGTATTCCTTGCCCAGCTCAAAATTATGTAAGTCTCATTAGAATAAATTTGCTCTTTTTTTTTTTGCCTAACGTCACCTTACATTTCATAAATAGTTTTATCCTAAAGGTTGGACTGTAAATGGGTTCTTGGCGACGGATATCCTTCGTTTCATTTCATCCATTGTATCTCTTTTCATGTTGGTTAGCTATTTAATTCTACCCGATAAAAGACGGCACCCTTCTTTGCTCATTCTAAATATTTGCGCGAGTATCTTTTTGTTCAGCATGGTTGTGTTTTTCTCAATTGGTAATCCTCAGCGGCTTCAGTGCTCCAACGCAGTTACTGTTAGTACACAGGATAATAATGCATTATGCGCAGTACAAGGTAAATAAATACGGGAAGAACCTCCTTAGAAGGTTTGTACTATTATATATTTTATGCAGAACTAATGAGACTGTACATAGGTGCAATTCTAGTTTTTGCTTCATTAGCAACCTGCTGTTGGACTGCAGCTCTGATTTTAAACCTTCATTTGCACACAGTCTGGAACTCTAATTTCTTTACCAACCGATATACCATTATCAATATCTTATGTTGGGGATACCCTGCTATTATCATGTCCATCACCATTGGTCTTCACCAAGTAAAATTTGAGTTTGCTAACTTGTGCCTTGTTGCTGTAGATCGAATTTTCGAGCTCTTTTTTTATCCTATGGCTGCAATTGTTTGCCCAGCATCGGTTATTCATATTTCAACTTTTGTCTATATTACAAAAGTGGCTATTCAAGAAGGCGTCCAGTCAGACATGTCTCAGTCTGTCTCAATTGCTTCTCCTGCTCCTGCACGAAGACATAAACATGTGCTAACAGCAGTACAAATTCAGTGGCGCGCTCTGTTTTTAGCTATCCTTTCCAGCGGCACCGTCGTTTTTTACTGGATTTTTTATTTTACTCAAATACATCGTGTAGCGTCTCTCGAAAGTGATCAGACCATTACAAATCACTGGCTAGAATGCATGTTGTCGCCTGGTGGTCATCAAAACGAATGTGTTACCATTATTAGAGACCACTTGCCACCCTATGGGCTCATGATGGCTGCTGAAATCTTGGTTAGCACCCAAGGTATTTGGTTATTTGTTATCTTTGGTAAACGCTCTCTTTGGAGAGAATGGAACGATTTAATATACGACGTAAGAATTTACTTTAGCTCTCTCAGTCAAAAGGAAAAGAATGGTGAGCAATTCTATGCACTTTAAAATAGCATCTGGCCTTCTCAATGTATACTTGTTCCATAATATCATAAAATAAACTCCCATCTAAATAATAAATAAGCACTATCTTAATTGCAAAAAAGCACTCATGATCCGATCATACATAATGGCGCAAACGGGAGGTACAAAGATAATTGCGTTAACAAACACAAAGTCAAGGCAACGTAAAACTAGAAGAAAATGACTTTGTCAAAAAAGAAAAACACCAAGTTAACGACAAGATTTGCCCACCACCAAGCGAAGGGAATATGATACTGCGGCATCTTTTGAATACCCACAGGTGCTTTGCAATTAAGATGTGATATAATGACAAAATACAAGGGAAGCGTATTCTAAGATTATAAACATCGTCATTTTATTAAATTGCAAAGATTCATATTTGAGAGACACACGATTTATTCTTCATCATCCTCAGCGGCATCATCACCACCAGCAGCAGCAACAGCTCTCTTTCTCTTAACACGACCAGGACGACCACCACCAAGAGGAGAAGTCAAAGCAAAGTCAATGTGCTTTTGAGAGTCCAAGCGAACAATGAAAGAGGGAACATTGACAATTTGCTTACCAACACGAATGTGGCGTTGACGGATCAAGACACGGGCGTGGTGGATAGACTTGGCAAGGCCCAACTTGAATACTTGAGTTTGGAGACGGCGCTCCAAGAAATCTTCAATCTTGAGGGCTAAAACATAATCAAGTTTCATGCGGGATTCATCGAGGACACCGATACGAACAAGACGACGGATAAGGGCATTACCTTCAAAGAGACGACGAGGGTCCTTTTCGTCAAGCTTTAAAAGTTCACGAGCAGCACGACGGATCTTAGAAAGAGTAAGACCAACTCTCCAGATTTCTTTCTTGTTCTTGAGACCAAATTCACCAATCAGCTTGAGTTCTTGGTCAAGACGAGCAGATTCGAAGGGACGTTTAGGGACAGTAGAAGTCTTACTGTAAGTTCTGGTGGTACCGGTCATACTTGCAAGTAGAATCAAAGAGAAAGGGAATATACAAGGTACATCACACTCGAAATTTATTTCCAGAAAAAAATTTTTTTTACAGTATCATAAGTAAAAAAATTCATTTTAGAAATAAAATATTTTTTTCCACCAATTAAAATTCAGAAACTGTCCAAAATACCTTCCATATAAGGATTGTGTAACTTAATAATACTGAAATCCACTTAATGATACAAAAAATCTACTGGTGTTTTCTAGTATTATTAAGCGAAAAAGTTAATAGACTAATACTGAAATTTGGAAAAAGAACCAATAGGGCAGCTCGCGACTTTCAGTATTACAAAATAAAAAGTATAAATGTCAACTTGTCAAAGGCATGTAACTTTCCACTTCTTTTTTCATTTATACTACTTGTAAACTACTGCCAATATCGTTTTTTTATTTATAAAACTTAAACATGCAACCTATTTTACCTGCCAATAACGGAAAAAGACGTCTTATCAAGCCCGATGCTCCTGAATCTAGCTCTGATTTTCAACAAGTTATTGCACATACTTCTTTACCAATCGAGAGATTAGTTCGTGCCGAAGAAAGTGGGCCTTCTATCCCAAAATCTCGCCGAGGCCGTCCTAAGAAGGCCCGTGTTGAAAATCCGCCTATAGAAGCCATTGAAAGAGAAGCAACAAGTCGTGCTACTGCTACCACCACTAATCAAAATTTTGGTGCTTCTCAACAAGTAGATGAAGTTGTTCTGGCACTACAAGAAATTTTAAAAAGCAAGCGGCCAAGCACTGAGCTAGCTTATAGAATGCCATTGGCAGTCTGGAAGGTATTTTATATAGTAGTTTTATTGATGCATTCCCCAAGTAAATAACACCGTAACTCACCTATATAAACAGGG
>JNEK01002833.1:0-126135 GCA_000697295.1 Mucor indicus B7402
AACATTGGCTGTACCTGGAATCTACTTTTTTTTTTTTAAGGGGGGTAAATTTTTTTTTTTTTTTTTTTTTTTTTTTTTGGTGTAATAGTATACTTCCTTTCTTTCTAATTAACAACAATCTGACATTTTAAAGATCTATAGTCAGGATGATCCCACAAGCATTAGCAAAACAAGCAGTAACAACAATTGTTGGTAATACACAAGAAGAATATGTAGAAAGAAGTAAACGAGAAATTATTGAAATACAAAAGCAGCATACCAACCAAACTAAAAAGTACTGGTGGAGCAGGCGTACTCCTGGTGATTCTATGCTTACTCCTTTAGAAAGGAAGGTCTTGAAAAGAGTAAAAGCCCGAGCTAAATTCCTTGATTCAGGCTTATCATGCTGTTGTTGTCAAATTGGCTTTGATGGTTTAGTTGGTAATTTGATAGATATAATACTATTATATCCATTTCACTTGGCTGATTTACTAAATACTATTATTTAGGCTTTATACCATTCTTTGGTGATTTCTTAGGATTTCTGTTGGCTCTTCAGCTTGTATATATGTGCACAGAAGCAGAAATCCCGGACGAGGTCATTTCAAAGATGATGCTTAATATTGTGTTTGATTTTCTAATAGGCTTAGTACCAGTTTTAGGCGATATGTTGGACATTATGTTTAAATGCAATACGAAAAATGCGCTGTTACTTGAGCATTATCTCTATAAAAGACGAGATATCTATTTAAGAGAGAATATAGAATACAATGAACCATTACATAAAGAGCCAGCAATGAATCAACGATACTGACAATAAAAACTGTTTCCTAATCAAATTTGTTACAAATATAGAAATTGTAAATTGTTGGATTCATTTTGTGCTCAAGTAAACTACAGAAAGGATATGTTTAATATTATAATTAAGATTATATAGAGTAAATGGTATATATATATATATATATGCTAATAAGAGGAAGTGAGATAAGTTATAAAGAGGAGGGAGAAGAGAAATTAAGGAAGAAACATAAGATCATACACAGCATATTTTTTTTTTTTTGATGTTTTAAAAGAGCTCGTTTACGTTAAGAATGAGATATTCCACAACAGCATTTTTATAGCTCATATCCACTAAATCACGACTTGATTCAATATCACGTAATAGAGTAGGCCCAAACACCATTGCCAGGTTTTTGGTTGTCATTAAATTTTCATCATGACGCTGCTGAACACTACAAAAAAAAAAAGCTTAATGCTCCAATAAACTCACTTTAGTCGTCTTTTATTATATACCTGTACAAGTGCTGAATCAAAAGCTTGAGAGTTTCATAGTGTGCTTTAGGTAACTGGGATAGTAATTCATCAAACTTATCTTTTGTGTTTACACCATCTTGATTAGCTAAAAGGAATATTAACACACGCTTTATAAATACTCATTTCTTCAATAACTTACAAACTGCTTCAATGAATTGGGAGTAGAGATGATAGGGCAGCAAGGGGTTGGGTAATTCTCTGAAATACTGTTTCAACACACTTGTCACAGCGCAAATATCATTGATGTATTCTTCATCTTCCAAATCAATAGGTTCACCACCATTCATAAACGACTGTAAAATCAATCTGACCTGTGCAGCACCGCCTGATTTTCGATAAATACCTTCGTAATCCATGCCTCTTTGTTCAACGGCTTGAATACACTTTTCAATAATCAATGGAATGGGTCTATCTTCAAACTTGGCTCTATCACTAAGGTCACCACCTAGCAGTTTTGCTCCAGACTCATCCATAGACGACGACGGTGAGGCTAGCTCTAAACTTGTAGTCGTTTGGCCTCCATAACAGAGCTGAGGCACTTGAGGAAGACATCGCGCATGTGTAGCATACATGCATCCTTGACAGCGCAGTTCAGATAAACCCCACATTTTCTCGCCGCAAGCATCACACTTGGTGGGTCTCAAAAAAGAGGTCTGCAAAAACATGTGTGATCCATGCTGATGCGTGCTTTCTGAAGATTGTTTGGACAAGTTGAGTGTACTACTCGTCGTTAGATTACCATGGCCGTAAAGCGTTGTAGCTGCGTTGGTTGTGTCTACTTTGTTTTTGGTGAGTTTTGAAAACATGTTGCCCTTCTTTTTCAACTTGAAGACTTTAGGTTGCTGCGGGCGTTCAGAAGAGAGACTGGGTGAAGGGGAAGCGGAAAGGAAGGATGTACCGGCCATCACAGCAGCCGCTTCTCGTTCACGTTCAGTCATACGACGAGACAAACTATTATTCATTTCCGTCAGTTCTGCATTTTTTGTGTTTAACATGACCATTTCGTGTAAAATCTCGTCTCTTATGAATTCGAGAGACTTGTTGTCTTTGCGCATATGGTCTCGATCCAACTGCAGTGATTTAATTTCGGCTGTTAATGCTTTTTGATGTTCTTCAAGATGACTGATAGGATTACTATATTAAGAAAAAGAGATCAGTTCATGTTTTCCCCAATTTGAAAAAAAAAAAAAAAAAAAAAAAAAAACTAGACATACACTTCAAGTTCAGTTTGCTTTTGTCGAGCAAGAGACTCGATATCCATGACCAATACTTGTCTATAGCTCTTCAATTCGTTACAAGTCTTATCAAGTTCTACACGAAGCCTGGCAACACGTTCAATTTCTTCTTTTGTCATGGCTGCAACTTCAACTCGACTGTGCGACCTCGACACATACGCAATATGCAACTGATGTTTTAATTGCAAAATAATGTATTCTTGCTGCTGGCGTAACGTCACTTCTTTTGAAAACTCCTCCTTGGCTCTGCTCAGCTCGTCCAAGGCTTTACGGCTAGCGTCTTTGATTTTATTGTAACTTGCTTGCATAGCGACTAATTTTGAATTAGCGATCTCGAGTTCTGCTCTTAGATGATCGGTTTCGCTGTTGTCTTGAGGGAGAGGAGGTTGAGGAAACTGGTCGTAGTCTTCATCCGACATCATTAAGGAGTACTCGAGCAGTTGAGAAGCCCTCGTGATATTTTCTGTTGTTTTGTGCTTGTCTTCAAAGGCTTCTAGGGCAATGTTAGCGCCCAGTTTTTTGGTAAGATTGGCAAGATCAGTTGATTCGTTTTCAAAGAATGAGAGATTTAAACTTGGCATGTCGTCAAGAGTTGTAGATGAGGTTGATTGTGTTAACGATGAAGTTGAGTTGGATTGATTAATGGGCTTTATAGATAAAGGAGGCGAATTAGGCGAAATATTTGAGGAGTTGGTAGGAGATTTAGTGGAAGAGCTTACTTCTGATCGCGAAGGAGTGAGGCGAGTATCAGCTAGAAGGCGCATTTTGGGGGGAATTTCGACCGAATTGCTACGAGAACGAGATGGTGTAGGTGGATCCGTAGAAGGTCTTCTTCGGGTATCAATTGGGCTTCGTTTGTTGGATTGTTGTATGTAACCATTGACTATTTTTTCGTCAAATAAATTATCTGATTTATTGCCAAGTGGTGGTGAACGAGAGGATAACATCTTTAAGAAATTATTAAAATCATTTATGCCTCCTTTTTTTTTTTTTAAATAGTATAGTATTCACCTGTAGCTGAGGAGCTTCGTTTGGTGGGATACTTGGCAGCTCCTTTCCTTGCTGTTTGAATTGTGATCTCTTTTCTCTTTCCTCTCGTCGTTTTTGCTTTTTTGCACGACGTTTCTCATGGCAAGGCGTACAATGTATACCCTATTATTGCAGCAAGTGAGTATAAATTGAAATTATGCCGAAAGATAGAGTTTTACTTTGCTTGTTTGAGTAAAAACTAAATCCTCAATTCTCTTTTTGCATGATACACATCTAAAACAGTCTGCGTGATATGCTTCGTCACCTAATCATTGATAACATGAATATATTACTTTAAAGCCAATTAATGGATTATACCTGTCATGATAGCTTCATCACGAATCGCTTGCTTACAAGCATTACAACAATATGAACAACTTTCACAAACTGGCCTTCCATTTGATAACAATAGTAGATTCGAATCACAATCTACTGGTTCAGAGCATTTTGCACAAACAAAACTTAAAAAAGAAATAGGTTACAAAGTTTCTTGATATGCTTTAACAAATGCTCTTGATTACCATTTTAAATGGAATAGCGATTCACCGAATGCTATCACTGACCCTTCATCAATTATATTATTGCAGCCTGTACATGTTGGTCCTTCCATATTTTTTACTTTTACTTTTGTATGTACCGAAAAAAAAAAAGAGGAAAATAAAAAGAAGAAAAAAGGATTTAAAATGTAGGGGCAAAATGGATTTTTTTTTATATTAGTGTAATACAGCATTGCACAATGGAAATGATTATGGATATATTTTAATGTAACACACATTTTTGCCCTGATTATTTATCAGAGGTTTCCATAGTAATATGATAAACAAAAGGGTTGTCATTTTTAGTACCAGCAACTCTAATATATTGTTACAAAAGAAAGTCATGCAGGGTCGAGTTGAATGATTACACTTTTACAGTCAGATCTAATGCAATGTATGTGACTCTACCCTAACAAGGTATTTTTGATTTGTTACTGTTTAAATAGAGTTTATCATATTAAATTTGATATTACTTAGGCTTAGTATGACAGTAACAATATAAATTTAATATAATAATATATATATATGTACGTTTATTTTAGCTATACTATAGATCAAAACCCCTTTTTCAGGAACCTAATACTGTTGAACAAGAGGATTTATTGACGCCCAATAGTCGGCAAGTATGACAGGGCTTAACTACTTTGACCTTTCTCTTTTTATCTTTTGTGGCACAAAAGTTTAGTTAAAAAAAGACGAGGACTGTCAATCACCCTAGGCTTTTGAAGATCAGGATGCATATATGGAGCCACGAGTCCTTACGCGATACATCTTTTTCAACAAAACTATGAGATCAAATAGGTCTATTCAATAAACAACATTGTATATTTAAATCTGACACGTAAATACACATTATTGTAAAAGGTTCAATACTCTTAAGATAGCTTATACAGAGATGGGAGCAAGGTAAGATCTAACAAACAAAAGTATTACTCAAAGTATATACTAAATACGATTCTCCACTGTTGGCAGGTTAACAAGACGACATATGACAAATGGCTGTCCGTCGTGTATATGTATAACATATTGTGTAATTATTGTATTCAAACAGCATACATAAATTACAATTAATTGACTGCGATTTAAAAACCATTTGGACACCAACACTAACAGCTATTGCTGTATTTGTACAGGTATGCAGTGACTAAATCAAATAGAGCTCTCAAAAGGACTCAATAGACAGCACGTTCTAAGTCGTACTTTTAGTGGCTCTATTGCTCATGTTGACAACAAAAAGGAGTTAGAATCACCCTCCTTCTTTGTTTATTTTAAGAAAAAAAAAAAATCTTTAGCCAATTAAAAAAAAATCTGTCAAATTTCTATACCCACCTCAATGGGGTTTATATAGTTATCTAATTTTTATTTCCACTATAGAAAACAGCAATGTCTGAACAAAACGATCATCACTTGAGTGAAACACCTGTCGACATTGCTATCCAATCACTTCAACGTCAAGTCGATCAGTTGAAAAAAATTATTACTAAAGGTAATATTAATTTGATATGATTAGTATCATGGACTTGACATTTGAGGCTTTAGATGACACTCCTTTTACTACTAATGAGTCTAACGAGAACCTAAAAGAAGAAATCAAACAGTTACGTGTAGCTAACGAAAAGGCCGAATACCGTATCAAGATGTTATTAAGAGCTTTAGAAGAAAGAGACAACAAATAAAAATGAAACTTTTTGTTACAAAGATATAATTTTTATTATTTACAAAAGGTTTTAAAAAAAAGTAGAGGGGAAATGAATTTTTTTTATTGAAAAATTACTTAACGATAACGACGGAGAGAAAGAGTGTTGCGACGCTTCCAAGTAGCGCGACGACCAGAACCCTTGGTGTTGTTGAAACGGTGACCCTTGCCATGACCACGAGATTTCTTACCAATAGCAGTAAGTCCACGGGCTTCACGGTGCTTGTGAACAGGGTTGGCGATCCAGTTAATACGGGCATCACGGCGGATAGCCTTGTGAGAGGGATCGACAAGAATGACTTCATAGTACTTGTAGGTAGCATCTTGGTTGATCCAGTAGGAGTTCAAGACACGGAGGTTAGCACACTTGCGACCAACACGTTCTTCAGCAGTGGAACGGAGGGAGCGTTGATACTTGAGTTGAGAGACACCTTCGTTAACAGGCTTACCATAGGTAGCACCCTTAGGAACAGGTCTCTTACGACCACCACGACGAACACGGATACGGTAGATAACGAAACCTTGCTTAGCCTTGTAGCCCAAACGGCGAGCCTTATCGGGGCGAGAAGGACGAGAAGCACGATGGATAACGTTGAGTTGTCTATTTTAATAAAAAAACCAGAAAGGGACAATTCAGTATCAATACAATTACATGCTCATCGGATGAATTTATTAAACTCTTTTCTTTTGCTATAAAAGAAAAGGCGTATTCAAGCCTAAATGAATCAAAAAAGATTCTTTTTAATTGTACCTGAATTCCCAACATCTTACACGAAGTAAGAAACGAGAAACATCGGATTGTTTCTTTCTGGAAAGCTCTTCAAGATATTTATAAGCTTTTTTATAGTTATAAAAAGTTAATACATGATCATTTCGATAACGGATGCATCAATATAATTTACCACCCATCCTTAATGTGTTTGTTCCTTGAGGGAAAAAGAAGTATGTTGTTCGATTTTGCAATCCAAAAAAAAGTTTATTTAAAAAAATACAACACAAAATTAAGCGGACAAGTTCGATCCGGACAAAATTTACCGGACCAATGGGGTTAAAAGTTTACAAGTTGCCTGACCACTGTGTTCATTGTATTTTCTCTTTGAGGCACTCTGTTTTTAGCTGCTTCCAAGCGCCTGTGTGATTTTAAATAGTTTCGTAAATCTATTATACTTTGCCCGCTAAATACACAAAAATTCCTTGCCTCTGCATTAAACTCTTTTGGAGGAGTTTTGCAAAAATATCTAAAAACCTCTTGCTGGAAAGCAGGTATAAATGATAAGCTAAGATGCGTCAATCGCTTGCAATGAATGACAAGTGCTGGTATAGACAATTCTGTAAGTTGATCGCAGTAAGATAGATGAAGGCGTTCCAAGGTTACGCTCATTCGTGCATGAAGTGTGAATGCTAGTATGCCTCGATCGGTAATTTGATGACATTTGACAAGCCCGATACGCTTTAGTTTCGGTAAAGTGGCAAGGGCTACTACTGCATCGTTTCCTAATCTGTGGCAATTGGATAAATCAATATAACGTAATCGAACACATTTTGAAGAGAGTTGGATCACTGCTAAATCTGATATTTCACGACACCCGCCCAAGTGAAGATGGTGTAAAGAACGTCCGAGTCGAGAAATATATTCCACTCCCTGATCTGTGATTTGAACACACTTGTTTAATACTAAATTTCGAAGCTTAGGTGCGGCTCTTGTAAGTACGTCAAGCGCTCGATCGGTAATTTGCATATTGTTAGACAGTTCTAGTATTCGAAGTTGATCGTAAGATTGTGTCGAAAGCGAAGAGTCCAAAAACCCTAGATCATTAAGCATAGGACAATTATTCAGCTTGAGCTCTCGTAATTCCTGACATTGTTGGAAGACTTGAACCAGTGTGCTGTTGGTTATATTGCAGCTAACATCAATTTCAAGTAAACTTGGACATTGCGTAACTAAAGCTGATATTGATTTGTCCGTCAAGGAACTCCAATTTGCTAACCGAATCTAACCCCAAAGTATAAATATACACAACCCGCTCTCTCATTATCAGCATACATTACCTTTCGTAACTCTTTACAGTTCTCAGCGATTGCTAAAATACTTTTGTCCGTGATGGAATTGAGTTCTTCTTTTGCAGTTGTTACACTAAGATTCAGGCCATGCAAGCTCTTGCAGGTACGAGCAATTGTAAGAATGGTATCATCGGTCACCTGCTTCATTTCAGATAAATCGATGGACTGTAGAAAATGACCGACGTCTTGATTTAAAAAATGAACTAGCCCGTCATTAGTAATATGTGAACAACCAGCCAAGGTCAAGCGGTCTAGGTATTTACAGTCGGATAATGTTATCAAGGAATCATCACTTATGAATTCTGGTATTGTAGCCAAGTTAATACGACGCACAAGTGATGAATAATGAATATATGAGTCTGAAAGTGCCAGTGATTTAGAAAACCGGAGCCATGTTTGTGGTTTTGCGATAATGGGTCGGTGCCATAAAAGTTGTAAAGCAGTGTAACTCCATGCTTTGCAAGTAAGTGCACATTGTAAAAGTTGTGAAGCTGTGTATTCTGGTGAGTCAAGAACATGTTGTAATATCTGAGCTATTACTTCAGAAGGTAATTGACTTGCATAACATTGGTCATTACTATTGACTGACATTACGAAATGAATTAAAGAAACAAAGAAGGTAGAATAACAGACTTGGTTTAATATTATATAATTGTACTACAACAACAGTTTTGTAAAAAGGGAAGTGATGACAAAAAAAAAAAAAAAAAAAAAAAAAAAAAAAAAAAAAAAAAAAGAAAGAAAAGAAAAACCGAATCATGGACCTGATTTTAACTGCTCTAACACGGTCGTGACAGATACAGAGTCTAATGCTAGTGATTTATCTACAGTAAATGTGCCTTGCCTAGTTCTTTTTAATGCAGTCATGTGTGCGAATGTTCCCATATGGGTAGCCATATCGTGAACTAGACTTCTCATATAAGTTCCGCCACCACATACAACTCTAAATACACAAGTATCTTGGCTAAAGTCCAGCAAATCTATTCTCTCAATGTAAACTTGTCTTGGTTGAATAGGTTCAGGTAATGGTATATCCTGTCTTGCATAATCGTATAATCTTTTGCCTTGTATTTTAAGTGCAGAATATCTACAAGTAAAATTACCATATTAGGACGCATTGAAAACAAAATCCTTTTTTTTTTTACCACTACGACATTACATTGGTGGCACTTGAGTAACATGACCAGTAAAAGCTGGCAGTGTTTTTATAATCAAACTTTGGGATAAATGATCTATCTTTCCTTTTTGATTCACCTGCCCCTCAGCATCATATGTGTCCGTCGACTCACCAAATTTAGCCGTGACTAGATATTCCTATAGCAACTATAAGCACAATTAAATCGCATGTCTTGTTCTTTAGAATTTACTTTGGTGCCTTTCAAATAGTTTGACAGTTCTTTACAACCCTTTCCTACACCCAATACTAAAACACCCTCTGCCATAGGATCCTTTTATCACAACGAGAAGAAGAAAAAAAAAAAGTTAGCGCCCATTAGAACATTCTTTGTATGTAATTATTTTACCAATGTTCCCCCATGTCCAATTTTCACTTTGTCTTTGAATCTTATCTTCAAAGGGTTTGGAGCGCCAAGTAGTTCAGCAGACAGTGTGTTTTGCACAAAGTCTGTTACTTTTCTTGAGGTCCAGCCTTTGGGTTTATATACAGAAAAAACACCATTAATGGCATTCGCTTTTGACAAGATCATAAGAGAAAAATATGTATAAATAAATATTGTGACTTAACATATAATTGAATAATTTTATTGCGACCCCTTTCTTTAGCCTTCGTATCTGCAATAATAGTGTACATCAATTAGACCGTTGGCTTCGGTAAATCTATTGATCAATGTTTATAGGATCTGTTACTTTTTTTTTTTTTTTTTGTTTTGTCAATGACCCCACCCTTAAGGTTCATATACAGAAAAAAAAAAAAGAAAACGCCATTGATTGCAGTTGCTTTTGAAAGAAAGATAACATTATTAAGGGAAAAGAAGTATAGTGTAACTTTATTTCAGGAGTTTCTTTTTATTTCTTGTGGAAGAGGTTCTTCTCTCTACTTCAAGAACACTTGTTCCTTCAGCTGTCAGTCGTCGGTTTAGGATATCTTGGCCGATCTGATTTTTCGTTTTATCAGGCGTATCCATTACTTGGCGAAAAGTGTCTGCGATCATCAATGCATCTGGAGTGCTTAAAATAGAATTTCTACGAAGCTGTTGTTGTGCTTTTTTATTTTTAAGCCAGATAATGATACATATTACTAGAATCACAATACCAATAGTGGCAATAACAATCACAACAATGAGCCAAGGTGCAAATGTATGACTTTCTGGGATGATCGGAGCTGTCTTTGAGGCAGTTTCTATTATGAGCATTAGTCAACAAGTGGATTTATCTGTACTGTATATGCTTACGAACTACATAAAACTGGATACTATTAGTTGCTTTAGGTTCAGGGGATTCATCTAAACCGCTTGCATTGGGATAGGTTAGAACAAGTTCTGTAGTCCATGTTATATTGGTAGCATTGCTTGTTAAAGGTGATGGAAACCAATCATCAGTAACCTGAAACGGAGTAGTAGGACTAGAGGTGCTGGTGATATTATACCATGATTTAATTTTTCTGTTAGGTACGCTCGTATTAGTTATTGATAGAGTAATGAAATGTATATTAAATAGTGTGATATTCTATATATATATATATATATATATTATAGTATGAGTAAGTTCATAATGAAGACGCTTCTCTATCACTTACATACATTATTTATAAATTCCGTATTACTGTAACAGATCGGTTCAAAAATGATACTTTTAGTAAAAATGTAATTATGCTAGATTTGGGATAATACCACTTTACTTTTGATTGATTATGAATCGATAATAGTTGTACTCATACCATGTTTCGTTAGGGTGAGGTGAACAAAAAGTCCAAGTCTCATTACACGCTGAACTAAATGTATAAGTTTTCAATATATACGGAATTTGTTTAGTATTTTGTATGGTGTTACCTTGTCGTGTTATTATCAGCGATGACGAGCATGTACTACAAGCTAGCAAAAGAACAAGGATTATTGCTATAAAGTACATTCGAAAAATAAAGAGTGTAAGAAAAAAAAAAAAAAAAGGGGCGAAATTTCCAGCAGCCCCGTTTTTTATTATTATGTGTTTGTTTATTTTCATGTATTGTTCATCCTCGATCCTTTTTCTAAAACTGGTGCATGTTCGGGGTTATTGCTAATATTTGGTTTGCATAAAAAAGTCCTCAAACTACAGCACTAATAATCATTGCCCTGAACGGACGCGAAATCATTTAAGGAAGGTTTCATAAATCATACAATATCCATGCTGATTTGAAAAAAAAAAAAAAATTTGATTTTTTCTATTTCTTTCTTTCTTTCACTTTTCTTTTACAATGTGTGAAAATAAAGACAACAACGAAAATAAAGCTACTTTACTCTCTAAACAACAGCTACTAACACATAAATGTCTTTGTCTATGGCCGTATTGCTGGAAAGACACCTTTGATCGTAGGCATAGGTGGAAGCTACACCACACTTGTACAAAACACCATCATCGTCGTCACTCTAAGTCTAAATCATGGATTCCTCCTATAAATTTCCATACGTTAGAAGAACTCAGTATTCATTACATTTTCAAAAGCATTCAACTGCGACACGATTTATTATTTGATCCCAACTTACGCTTCCGTCCCAATTTGGATGGTCCCATTGGCCGTGTGAAACGTAGCCAAATGGATCGCTACTGGCATCGTGTTGATCGAGCTTTCAAGTCAGCAAAATCCTTCGATTTCCTACGACCTATCATCAAAGAAATATGTCGTATTCTTGTTTCCATGATCGATCCTTTTGATCATCATCTATCACTTTCTTATCACATACCTTGGTTTTGGCCAACCTCTGTCACTCAGGCCCACATATATGAGGCGCTAGATGCTGACTTGATCATACAGCAGCTGACATTCAATCATGAAATGACAAGACAAATTCAATGGCTCAGGTTTATATTCGAATCATTGCTAAAGAAAGGCACAACATCTGTGGATTTAATGTTGCTATATTTTGAACAAAACCAATATGCAAAGGCACTACAACAGTGTTTTTCTATTTTAGAAGCAATTAAATTGGTATGACTCCAAATACAGTACAAGCATCAATATAGGCTAAACACGCATTTCACGTTATAGAGCTGTGCAAACTTAATTCTTGTTTATTATCGCCAATCTCTTATTGACACGTGTCCCGAATTTGAATACCAGTGCTATTTGAGAGCACCGTTTAACTTGAGCAGTGTTACTGAATGGCTTCAATGTACGTCTAGGCGATGTGGTAGCACCAAGGATATCTATTATAGAGGGCTTATTCACCTGATAGCCGACGATGAATGTATTGTTTCCGCGTTGAACCTAGAGATGTTTCGTTGGCCAGTAACACTTCAATTCGATAAGGCAAGATTAACAGGGCAATTCCGCAAAGACTTTCAACACTTGGTCAACATGTCCATTTTGATCATTGCATACCGACACCTAATAAAAGAAAACAGTGATGAAGAGGAGGGAATACAAAGATTGAAGGAAGCTTATTTGAATAACAAAGACGTGGGAGCTCTGTTAATACAGTCGCCCTTCTGGCAAGACTGGTTGTTACACAATCTAAAGGCTACATCTGTCATTTATAAACTTATGTACGAGCGAGTATGTCACCAGCTCATTTTTGCCACACAATATGGAAAAACGCACGATTCAATGCCGATAGAAATCACATTTTTGAAAAATGAAATCTGCGCACTTGGGAAGAAATTGAAGCTGTTGGCTGATTTAAACTTGAAAACTTATGGTTCTATCTATAGAAACGTTTGTCAATCATTAATATAGACTTTGTAAAACCAGCATGGTGGTTTAGTAAATAAGGAGGAATCATGGACTGTTTTTTTTTGTTTTTGTTTTTTTATATAAAATCACGAGATAGTACTTTTTATTTATTTTGAAAGCATAGAAATAATAATAAAAAAAAAAAAAAAAATGAAGGTGACATAACAAATCATACTTTTTAACATAGAAAAAGATATCATAAAAGTGGTATATAGAATGATTGAATCATAAATTGAAGGGAAGATATATATGTACAGGAGTGTTTTTTGTTTTTTTGTTAAGTGTAGAAAACAGTAATGTAACTATCTCTTCTGGTTGTGTCTTGTTGTTGAGGGGCTAATAAGTTGGATAAACTGGGTAAAATGACTTGATCATATCCATACAAAGGAGATGATCTCCAATTAGTTAGTTTCAAAGGTGGAGGAGGAGATTGATACAAGTATTGATAAGGATAAGATATAGTTGAAGGAGAGGAGGCACTGCTGCTACTGCTGCTGCTACTGCTGCTATCGTCCAAACAAGGACTTTCATAACCTGACAAGGTAGGTGAACAGCAATCTGTGCAAGCACAAACTTGTTGCTGCTGGCCTTGGTGTTGTTGTTGTTGTTGTTGAAGCATAATTTGACGTCTTTCTTCAATAAAAGGTTGCCATTGAACAGAAGGTCTCTTTCCATTAGAAGGGTGATCACTTTTCATATGCTTCGTTAAGATAGTCTTTTTGACAAAACTTTTTGAGCAACCGTCGAAAGGGCATCTGTAAGGTCTTTTGCCTGTATGCGTACGTCTGTAAATATCTATTAATTATTTTGTTTGTACAAACATGTAACTGTTTTGTTTACCTGTGTCTGGCAAGCGAACTACTATCGCTGAAGCTTTTATTACAATTAGGAAACTCGCATACATGAGGTCGTTCACCTGAATGAGTTCGCATATGTACCGTTAAAGCAGAACGTTGAATAAAACTTTTGCCACAGTATGGTTCTTTGCATTGAAATGGTCTAAATTAAAATATTTTTTTAAAATTAAAACTCATTTGACATGTCTTGAAAACACTAACCTCTCATTCGTATGAATGCGAGCATGTCGAACTAAGTCTGATCTTCTGCCTATAATAAAAGGTAAGAAACACATTTTATGTAAGTGTCTTCTTTTATTACCAAAAGTTTTTCTACAGTTATTAAATGAACACTCGAAAGGTCTTTCGAAACTACGTGAAGTTTCTTGATGAACAAGTTCTAAAATCTCCATTGTTTGTTATATATATGATATGATTCTCTTTTTTTTTTTTTTTCGTTGTCAAGACAACAAAATTGAAAAAAAAAAATATAAGGTATATATAATAAGTGAAGAAAAAAAAAAAAAAAAAAAAAAAAGAAATTTTATAAAAGCGAAATTTTATTTAAATACTTTTGAAATAAAAAGGGGGAGAAAAGAAGAAGAGGGGGAGGACAAGGTTTGTGTGTGCGTGTGCGTGTGTGTGTCCTCCTTGTTAATTAAACGCGTCTTTTATAAGGAGAAAGTAGCGATAAAAAGATCGACTCTATACTGTTTAAACAATTCTATGAATCTCCTTCAAAAAAAAAAGCTTGACGTCGATCGCTGTGTTACTGGTATTCTACACATGTTGATAGCGTGGTTACCATAGTATCCCCCACTCTATGACAACTCCGACTTGTCATCGTCTGTTCACAATTTCCCTCCTGATTTTATTAGTATTATTATTTTTTACGGATGGGATTCCGATAAAATGACAAGATTGGTGCAATAGTATGGTTGACAACTTGTTTATTTCCCCCCCAAGTTTCTTTTTTCAGAAACGTGTAAATCCGGGATTCCGTTGATTGACAAGCTTATACTATACTAACCAGCAGTAATCAGAAGAAAAAAAAAAAAAAATTCAAGATGTGATTCATCTACACAATTAAGGAGTGCTTTTTGTTTGTTATATAACGACAGTAGACATCATACATTAATTAGGAGGTAAAACAGGAGTAATGGTAGATATAAGAAGCTTCTCGATTCAAGTGCAAAGAAAGAAGAGAAGGGAGTGAATGGCGTATTATCTTCATCATAATGTAAGTGTAAATTTTAAGGTATTATTACAAGTTCTAATGTTTATTTGTCTCTACGAATCATATGTTTATATGAATTTCTCATGATATCAATGTGTATCTAATGCGTTAAACGCACAGATGCATACATTAGAATAAATTTAGAGAGAGGAATATATATAAAAAAAAAAAAAAAAAAGCGAGGGGCTTAGAGGCTTATTAATGTAATATTATTGGTGAATAAAAGTACAGGGAGACCAATAATACACACACAATTTAAAGTTAATTAGTATTTTATTATAATAGCCTTTCCCCCTCTGTTATCAACATATACGGAATAAGGTATCCCGTACAGCTTTGGTCTTTTATTTGTGGTACAGAAAATAATTTTGGCTAAATTTAGCCATGCGATCACGGACATTGAGTTTCACTTTGGCAGTTTAAAGGCAATGTTATAATAATGACCTGGTTATTTACATGTGGGTAGCACACAATGATGGGTTAAGAATTAAATATCATCAAACTAAAGGTGTCTGTGTGTGTGTGTGTGTCTTGTTTTACATAATGGAAACTACGCAAAGTGCTATAATCATCATTTAACGTTTATACATGCTCCTCTATAAAATTAGAATTTAATGAAGAAGATGCAAATGTGCTTCAATTCATGCATTCAGTTATTAGCACTGATTCGTGTAACTTTATAGCACTTTATCAATTGTACTATAGTAAGGTAAACAACAGGTTTCGTCATTTGATTTGCCTATGTTAATTATAGAATCTTCAGCGAAGGGCACAAGAGGGGGAGGGAACTATAAATTTAAGGTTTTTGTTCACCCCAATTTCCATGTACCTAATAATAAACCTCCTCCCTGAGATACATGTGTAATAACTTTATTGTTGTTTCTTATTTACATTTATTGTATGGCTAATTTTGGTTTTGAAAAGTAAAAAAAGCAGTATTCTCAATTGGTTTGTACTTGCTGTTCTTTTTAGTTTTACTAATGGTAGTCGGTTGTTTATGATGTTTGTATTGGGTTCCTGGTGTTGGCGGAGCAAATGATTGATAGGTTGCTTGACATATACTTGTATTATAATAGTGGTTTATGTTTTGTGTATAACTTTGTGATGACCTCTTACAATTCATCAAGTAAGGACGAGATGCTCTGAGCACTTTTAAATACCAGTACATCATATTCGAAATAACGACTTGTTGTTGTAGTGGACGGTGAGCATTTGCAAGCTTTTCATGTGATAATCGATAAATAGAGCGTTCAATGTCAAACGGGTATCTTGTGTAAGTGGGCTGTTGGGGCTTCTTGATATCCTGTACAGACTCAGCAGCGGGTAAAAGGTGTTTTGTTGATGGAGGAAGAGATTTCTTGGAAAACAGACTTGTGATGGTTTTTTTAGGCTTAAAAAGTGTAGCAATCCATGAGTTTTTTTTAGAGTGTTTTGTCTTCTCCTTTGAGAGTTGATCTGCGACTCGTTGAGGAGGATCGATCGGCGCTACTTTTCTCGTAGGAGGTTGGGGCATGTAGCTACCTGACTGTGTTTGAATTGGTTTCATAAAATTTAAGCGATCAAAATCAGTTTGACAAGTTGAAACATAAGCATGATCTTTCGTTGTCATTGACGATAAATCTAGTTCGGATGTATCCGAATGTAATACAGCTACTGGTGGTTTGTTAAGGAGCTTTAGTTCTGGAAAAGAAATATCAGTGGTGGAACCTGTAGGTGTCAATGGCTCGTCGTCGTCGCTACTACTGCTATTACTGTCATCTACTACTAATAGCATGTCGCTTGATAATGTGGATTTCTTTCTTTTTTGCTTGTCATCTCTTCTTTGTATATAGCTTTTAATTCAAGTCATGTGTCAACATTGTAAGAAAGGGTATATTATTTTATTTACCTCGATTTGTTCTCGCGCAAAAACACAGGTTCAGTGGTTGTGGTGTTGAAATCATCTTTCTTTTTGGTAGGATAGACATATAAAAAGGGTGAATTATTATCCAATATTTCTGCTTTACTACAAAATTTTGGCATATCAATCTTTTCTACTATATCTATCATGTTTTTAATATGAGAGGTTGGGGGAGAAGAGAGAAAGAAAGAAGAGTCCAAGATAAAGGTTTAAATCTCAAAAAAAAAAAAAAAAATCAAAGACCAACCCCCTACTTTTATTAACTTTCTACCCTTTAAATCAGGGAAGATGTAGGAGAAAAATTAATTCCACCATTCAGCTCGATAATGACGGCTATTTTATGTTTATTTGTTTGTTTACATGAAGAAGTAAATAGATATGGAAACGCACATTTTGCCCTTAGTGGTTGAACTTCAGTCAGTTACGCTGATCTTATTTAAAGTCAGCATCTTTCTTCTTTAGAAGATTATGTTCCGTACGTTGATTTGTTTAATAGAATGATGAATAAAATACTGCTATTGCATTGACGTTGTTTATCAATACATAGGACGGTTACTCTACTATATCCCCAATGAAACCAATCAAAGTTTTACATTATATATTTAGACATATTGTGTAATATAGTCCGTGTTTCTTTTATCTACTTCAAATTCAGACGGATGTTAATTTTTTTCTGGACGAATGAAAATTAATTTTTAGACAATTTGTCTACCTTTTTTGGACAAATTTAAAAAAGGAAGTTAGTTTTTGGACAGGCTCAAACTAAAATCCAATATACTTTTACCTTACTTGGGATGCTGAATTTTACTGAAACAAAATACTTATACGGTACTCTGAAGAAACGCAAAAAATTTTGCATTTTTCAAGTGTTCGCCTGGCTAATCTTTACGAAAAGTGTGGGAGCCAACAAAAGAGGCTGATCAAGGCTGTTGTTATTGTATAATTATTTTCTGCACAGGTTTTTAATCCACTGGCAAAATTCTATTGTACGATTTATAATTTCATTTTGTACAACGTCTCCAAAGTTTTGAAGCTTTGTGTAAACACAAGCCAAAACATTTAAACACGATAATTGGTCGACTTCTTGAAATAAACCTTTTCATTCAATAGGGGGACTTAAGACGCGTCTAAAAATGTATTATTTATACTTTTTTTTTTTTATTGGTGATTATACAGACACTATCCTTTTCTATCACCAATGTAATAAAATGAACTAGTAAGCTTTCTGTGAATTGGTCAAAATATTGAGATCACTACTCGTTTTTTTTTTTTTCTTGAAAAGGTAGAGAAAATTCTCAAAATAACTCTCAAGGGAAGAAGGCAAACTTTGAGCAACCTAGCTTCAGTGATTACTGGCTTGAATCTGAAGATAGCTTCTTTCATGGCCAGCTTTCTGGTGAATCAAGCAAGGCTATTGGTCTTCAGAAGAATTTGGCACCCAATACCTTCGCATCTACTTCTAGTGCTGTAAAGACTTTTTCCGGTGCTTTAATGCCTACCCTCGAGACTGTAGCATCCTCTTCTGCTACTGGAATGTCTAATGCCAGTGCTTCGAATGGACGTATTATGTCAATCAAGACAACCGTAAAAGATATATGGAAGGCTCCATATGTCAAACCGTTACATGATTTGGTCAATCTTACGGACAAGGTGGCCACATATACTTTCGCGTTCTCTAAATTTATTTTCTTAAAGGAGATAACATCAGACGCAAACTTTGACTTGGGAAACTACATCAACAAAAATTATCTCTTTTATTGAGGTAGTCTCGTGATGGTCGTACCACAGGAAAGTCCAGACTTACCGATGCAGTCAAGAATTACAGAGAGTTGATCAGAAAGCGCAAAAATCATTTATTTCCAGCATGCAAAATACATTCCAACTAAATTGACCAGTGCCCAGTAGATTGCATTATACGAGTGTGTAAAAATTCAAACAGCTTACATCGATAATATTAGAAACAGGCTGCGGATGGTCTTGAACAGGCTTTTCAAAAAGACTGAAAAAACAGAGAATCTCCGACAAAGAATGGAAACACAAGGCTATAGCAACGATGATATAAACAAGGCCATTCGAGAACAGATCACTACCCCATGTTCGCTCTTCAAGATTTCTATATCCAAGTGTGCCATACACAACGATACACAATTGGACGATGAATCTAGATTAAAACTAGAAAACTTTTTTTCTACAAATTTGAAAAGGATTCTATATGTTATAATGTAACTAGTCAGTAGACCTCAAAATCATTTCAAAGCCTTTTTTGAGCTTGTGTCTATTTGTGAATCTTTGAAATCCAATTTTTTCGTCTGCTTTCCACTGCGTATACTTTGTTTATAACTCCGTACATGACTATATTGACAGTAAAAATGTCAATTTCCACATCCTCAAAAACAAAAAGGATTCAAGTGATAAACTCAATATTTGGAATCATGTGGTTTATTTACAGAAAAAAGCGCTAATAAGAAGATAAGGTACAATGTCTTCTGAAGGGACTATTGAAACAGATGGGGTCGGTGCGTTAAAACAAAGTCGAAATCTATTGATCTTCCCTAGTATATTGAATATATAAAAGTCAGAGCAGAATACGAAGATGCCTTGACTGAATATTATGGTAATGAGACAAAGACCAAGCGTCAGAAATTTCTATTACAACATGTGGTGTTTTACAGGTAAGAAAAATAAAAATAAAATAAAGACAAGTACATAGAAATACTTTGAGACTGTTATAAAGATGTTTATTCACAATAAAATCAACTACATGTATTTATATAAAATTACGATCTACTGTTGCACAACTATTGACGATTAAACTATTTCCATAATGAGATGGCATTGTTCTATGATAGTTATAAATAGTAACATTTCATACAGTTGTATCACTATAACTATTATAGTGTGTTTTCTAATTCTTTTAGTGCACTTCTTTAGACTTTATCTACACAGACTAGTAGTATATTCTTGTTAATCCCTTCTTGCTATTTTTGTATAATTGAGTATGACATATTCCTAATAGAGCACTCTTTAGTCTTATCTCTTCCTATTAGATGAGTCTAGTCTATTTTCTCTTTTAGCATGCTATTCCTTTGTATTTACTAGTATTCCGTCTCTTGCAAGCTCTATTACTGGTTATGATATACTCTATTTCAAGCCTAACTTTATTATTATAATTAATTGTTACAAGGATATCTGTTGTATATACAATATATAACATAATATGGTAATCTTGGGCCCAGGTCACCACACTTGCTACACTTGGTGTAAACAAAACTGGCCACGACTATCTCCTTTCAACGCGTTTCTACGCTCAAATAGTGCGACCACAACTATAATATGGCTTAGCTATCACATCCTTTAACCTGCGAGAACTTTACTCAATAGAAAACTGCCAAAATCAATGTACGCATCAAATATTTGGAGGGCGGCCTTTCACCTCAACCAAAGTAGTGCTACATCTTGCAAACTTACCTACTATGAAAGGCCGTATATCTATCCTTCAGACACAATTCCTATTCAGTTTTTCCTTTCTACCTGATGATGCATTATTGACAAAGCTATTACCATATTTACATACAATCTCAACGTACATTCAAATGGTCCCACTTATCCAAGTCCGCTCTATGGCAATCAATATGCAATGACAATTCCAACACTATGTCCCTAAAGCACTTTAAAGAAAAGAAAAGGCAACTCCTGATTGACAGTCAACACTCAAAGCTTCAAGAACAACATGTAAAGCTTCTATCACAATGCCTTAATGATCTAATCGTCGATCCTATTCTTCACATACCCATGACAAGAAGTGAACGGTCTCGATGCGTACGATGGCGACTTGGGTGGTTACCTCTTGGTAAACTACAAGCCTGCCCATACCATCCAAACGTACTGTATTTACACGATCACATAGTTTTTCCTGTTTAGATATGTACAACTGCCTACAGATACCCAGATCTATTGATGATGATCCCCTTTCTTATCTTCTAAATCAACTACCATCTATACACTCCTTTCAACTAAATCAAGAAAGTCCATTGATGCCTGGTTTATCCGTTGGCCTTCTATCTGTGCGATACTACTTGAAATGGATTACCTAGCCCATTCTCAGATTTCAGAAGCTTCCATTCATCTTGGCGAACCCTATATCAATTACCTTTGTTCTATACAACAGTCCTTTTCAGATAAATAACTATCATCATCCTACAAACATTGCCCTTTTTTCACATTTCCCCTTATATCCCAAAAGGGGTTTTCTCTCCTTTGACACTGCGATCTGACCAGGACAATAAAGCAAAATAAATGCTACGTGCTCATTGGTCATTTTGTTTTTAAATGTTATTAAATAAAATTTCTGTTTAATCGTAGTCCGTGCTTCCATTTTCAGACGAAACCAATTGGAAGCACTGTGGTGCTGACCTTTTCAGTTTTATTATCAGACACACAACCCATTTTTAACGAAGATGTGTAGAATATGAGATCTATGTGTGCTATAAAAACACTAGTTAAACAAGGGAAAAGAACAGGTACAAGGTTTTTTTGTTTGATTTAATAAATAGTAAGCTACATCATGGCCGATAAACAATGAAATATACATACATACCAAAAGAGTTCCTTGTGTCAGTATTTTTTTGGAAGTTCTCGCATAAAAGTTATGGGTAGCTTGTGTGTTGACCTTACTAATAAGATAGCGGTAGGCGCACTCTTGGAATATTTAACTCTCAACCCTCAAATGTCTAAAAATCCACTATATAGAGGATTAGCTGCCACACAATGCGGTTTCTGTATGCTTGGTATTATGGCAACTTGAGAGCATAACAAAACATTTTATTTCATTATGTAAACATTCAAACTATCCTACCTATAAAGGAATATACTGCATCCAACTGTCATTTCTGGAAGGCAGTTATAAACATATGCTGGTATCCTAAAACTGGCTCTCAAGGGCAGCCCATAAACAGCTGTCATATTTAAATTCCCGTTTGTAAAACATTAAACTGACATGTCGTGACACTTCAACACAAAATTTGAATATATTATTAAGGTTTATTTTGTTATTGAGAGATTCCTAGCTCTTTCTTGAAAGCAGACACTGTATCAGCATCAGCACTATTCTTTAACACGTCGTCACTGAGTTTAATAACACGTTTGCCATTACATTCCTTGAGCTTGATAACGATATTCATAGGTTTACTCTTGGTATTTTTGTCGCTTGTTTTGTTGAAATCATTTGTTAACGAAGTACCAATACCAAAACTAGCCTTGATACCTGCTTTTTGGCTTTTATCGTATAAACTAATAGCACGTTCGACATTTAAAGAATCTGAAAAGACAATCGTCTTGGTGCTGGGATCAATTCCAATCTTCTTGTAGTGCTCCACCATTTTATCAATAAATGCTGAACTATCACCACTGTCCTGACGAACTCCTGTGTACTTACTGGCAAGATCATAATCAAAATCTTGGAGGAAAATTTGGGTTGTAAAAGTATCGGTTAAAGCAATACCAAGATTGCCTTTATAGACGTCGAACCAAATATTTAGTGTCTCGCGATTAGCATGTTGAACGCCTTCCAAAGCAGACACAGCCATGAAAAACTCATGAGCTAAAACATGCATAATAATAGGGTTATTATGGCACTATTCTTTCTCTTCCACCTTTTATACGTACCAACAGTGCCAATAGGAGTGACATCATATTTCTTAGCTAAATAGACATTACTTGTACCAGCACAAAAGCCCTTGGGTTCTTGGCCTTTAGCAGCACATTCTTCTTTGTATTCCTTGACAGTTTTATGAATAGCACCCATCACAGTATCATGTGTCTTGAAGTCACGACGTCTACGAGTACCAAATTCAGAAAACACACACCCATGTTCAATCAGCTTTCTTGTCTTTTGTACAGCGTTCTCTACCTGCCCATCATAGCTCCAATCACGGTCAGTGAAGCGGAAATAAGCCTCTGATATTAAAGCGAGTAAAGGTACTTCATATAAAATAGTTTCGTGCCATTCACCGACAACTTCTAATTCAAGATCGCGACCATCGTACTTGATCTTGACTTGTTCGTCAGGTCTGTATCGGAATTGGGAAAGATAATCGACGTACTCGGCATCCAAAAAGGGAAGATGGGCTATATATTCGCGTTCCTCATCCGTCAACTTGAGATTAGCCATATCTAACAAGTACATGCATTTCAGTATTTCTACCTTTTATTTTTACTTTTTCAAATGATTTACCTTTAATTTGCTTCTTTAACCATTCAACGGCTTCTGGATTTAAAGCGAGTTCTTTTTCGCGATTGGTGAATTGATAAACAACGGGAACGCTTTTTTTGTAATGCTTCAAAACTGCATTTTGCATGGAGAATTTATACAAGTCATTGTCTAAAATAGACTTGAGAGCTTCATGAACAGACGACATGCTTGAAAGAAAAAAGAGGAATAATATGAAACCTTCAAGAAAAATCAAACCACCTTTATACCCAGCTGGGTTTTTTTTTTGTTATTATCTAAAAAGGCTTTATCGATTTGCTTGAAATCGCTGCCTTCACTTTAATTAATAGTTACTTTGGCCGCAGCATTCATACGCAGTAGGTATTGCGAGTGTATGGAAGGCAGTGAGTCAATTCTAAATGAGAGTACAACAACAAAGCCAGATCAATGCCTTCACTGCGCAGTTGTACAACACCAAATCAAGTAAGTTGATATGTGGCTCATATAACACTCATAAATCAGTCATTATTCTGTCATAATAAGTAACCACCTTTAATAGGTACATAATTCAGCTAAATTAAAGTATTCGTTTATGATATAAAAGTAAAAAATGTATAGCAACCTTCTATCGTAAGTGGCCAGCAAATAATTTCGTAAATCTGCTGAGGTTTTGTAACCAGTATATCGTTGAGTCTCTTTTCATTACCAACCAAACTAAAAGATTGATACTATTTATGTTATTAAAGTCATATCGAGTCAGTTAAAGCTCCTGCTTTTTTTTTCAAACCAAGGAGAGCAGAGATAGTTAAAACATTTGGCTACCACTGTAAGCAAGCAGAGTCCAATAATCATGGAACCGTATGAGATTCTTAAAGAGTTAGAGGAGATGTATGTACAAGCATGAAAACAAAGCCAAGAAAAGAAGTACTTGAATATTAGACGCGTTTCAAGAAGGATGCACGTATAAAACTACGGAAGACGTATACGTATACGTAGCTCTTCATAAAGCTGTATGTACGATTCTAATTATTAACTTTTATCATATAGCAGCCTATTCCCTTTTAGATCTAATGTTAGCACGTGCCAACTAATAACCGCAAATCAACGCTTATGCATTCATTCCAATGCAAAATTGTTTCTTTGCTTGAAATAACTATTTTTCATGCTCAATTTTACCAAAGTATGTTGATCACCAGTGAGATCGAGACTTTTTTATGCGTCAATCAATCATTATCAGCTATGCATTCAGTTTATCATCCTATTGGTACAGCTTGATACTAGATGTATATGACTTTCAGTTACCAAGTATACTATATGGCACTATGAATTTCTTTCAAATTCTATATGACGGTTTTTGTGACGATGAAAAAAAAAAATTTTTTTTTCTGGTGGAAAAAAAAGTATAAATTCAAAGACTTGTGCATTTCTTTAATTTCGTTTTTTTTTGGTTCTTTGCGAATAATAAGGTAAATATAGAAAGCAGTAGTTGCTCATTTGATAGAGATAATGCGAGTGATTACTGTACTGATGATCACAATTTGCGTCTGTACGTGGGGAATCACGTTGGTATCCTAGTTGGACTTGTCTGATTAGGAGGACCCACCAACGCCCTGTGAATGAAGTCATTACGCCCATGTCTGAATACATTCGATTATCTTTATCAAATGGCACTTTTTTCATTTAATTGCTTGATATTAATATCTCTTTTTCTTTCTAGGTTAGTATTGAATGCTTCTTATGTACATTAAAATTTTAAATAAATAAAAAAAAAAAGTGTCATTTTACATCATGTAAATGTGATTTTTAAGTTAATTTGTCGTTTTTTATCTCGGCTTTACAGAAACATGTGTTGTGCATCTAACCTCTTTACCAACTAATTAAGATTCATAGTAATCTTCTTTGTTAAACCATTCATAATCTTGACAAACTTCGAAACTCATTCTACATTGACAGAATCAGAGGAATCGTAGACGGCCCCTCAAATGAACCATGAAAAATGTCTTTGTTTTCACTTTTAATAGTAATGCTTCAACAAGTCGAAACGAGCAACAACGTGTATTCTTGCCCAAGATGTATTTCTATACCAGGGTTGTTTTTCCTATGGTTGTGTCTCTTATGCTTTGTAAATAATCAAATGTATAAATAATATCTTGATAAGCAAAATGACTATGTGATGTTTTTTTAATCATATTTTAATTGACAAACCACAGATGATCAGTGAGCTTTTTTTTTTTTTTTCATGCCAGTGTTGTGTGGCTCCTAACAATCCAAAGTCGAAAAGCCTATTAATTTAGGGCTCCGATTTGGAAGGCACAAGAAACGCATCTTGTAAATTTCTTGGGACTCTTCCTTTTAATTTATAGAAACTACAAGAAATGACTGAAGATCAAGGTGCTTCCTCAAGTAAGCTCGAACACGATGTGTATACACTTTGATACTTAGTTTAGTTTTGCTTTCATAGACGAACTCATGTTGGCCTTGTGTAGAGGCGACCAAGAAGAAGAATTAGAAGCGTTACTAAATGAAGGAAATTGCGATCTTTCATTCACAGACGGCGCTGGCAACTCTGCAGCCCATTATGCGTAAGTACTTTTACACCAATTTTAAGTATGCCATCATTAATTACGAGAAAAATAAAACAGAGCCAAGTCCGGTTCTATTGGTTGTCTTGAAGTTCTTGTTAACCAAGACGATATTGATCTCGATATTAAAAATACATTGGAAGGTGAAACACCTTTGCATCTTGCCGTAAAGTACGCCAATGAAGACCATGAGATGGCACTTGCCATGGTTGAATTGTTATTAGCAGGTGGAGCAGACCCAAAGTAAGAATATCTCCCTCCATGTATTTTTAGAATTTTAATTTAAAGTAATTATCTTATTTAGAGTTGAAAACCGTGAAAAATTAACTCCAGTGATGCTTGTCAACCCTAAGCACCAAGATATTAAAGAAAAATTAGAGGAAGCCAATGTTGTATTTGATATTGTAAGTATTTTGAATAGAATTTAATACAGCTTCATTAAACTAAATAATACTAGGATGATGCTGATATTGCAGATGACGACGACTACGATGACGACGACAATGGTTCTGTATCTGAAGACGAATAAATACGAAGTTGATCATATTATGTTTACTGCTTTGACAGATTTCATTTATTATAAGCACGTCGCGTCAACAGATGGTTCTTAGTGCTTCAAATCTTCACGTAATCAGGGAATATGCGCAACAAGAAGAGTTTTTTCTAAGCTCTAAAAGCTATAGCTGATGATATGGATACATTTGCAGATGATTTTGAACAGAATGAGCTAGCTGCAAGTGTATGTGAGCTTTAAGGTTGAATGATGTAGTTGATATTTCAATTATGCATGCTTTAATTTCTTTGTTCAAATGGAAAAGATATTTTTTCTAAAAGACATACATGGCCTTGTTATCTGTATCAACTGGCTTTTGAATTTTAAAAATTTGAATACCAAAACTCTTTTGTTCAAGTTTCAGTAAGATTAAAGTGCCTGGTTAATTGATAGATACTTTGGCCCTTTCCAAGAAAAAAAAAATACAGGTATGCCATTTCATTTACGCGCATTATTATTAAGATTGTTTCTTCGGCCGCTGATTGGATACAATTAGTTGCGAAATCTTTTGAATACTTTCAAGCATTTTTAAGGTTTTTGTTTTTTTTTTTTTCCTCTTTACAAAATAAAAGTAGCTTCTTTTAAATTATATAAAACATGACGTCTATGCAGCTACCTCCTGGTAACGACTTCAATGCCACTTGGGCATTCTTAGAAGAGGGCCTTGATCAAATCATGTGCCGTTTTGAAGAAGGCCTCACTCGTACTAGATATGCTATTTTATATAGGTAAATTTATTTTGCTTATTCTTTGTTTTACCAGAATAATTTATTTACACCTCTTAGTGCTGTACACAACTACTGTGCTCGAAGTGATTCCAATGTTCAAAATAGCGTTGGTCTTCACAATACAACTCCTGGATCTCGCAGACGTAAACAAAGAAAATAAGCTGACTAGCTATAAACGCGTTTTTGTTTTTTTTTTTGCTAATTGATTAACATTAACATAGCTGCTCCAGCCCCTCCTTTAATCGGTGGCGAAGTTTATCTTCATCTTAGCGATTATCTCAAAAACCACCTTGAAAAGATTAGAAAAGAGTCTGAACAATACTTGGATGAGTCTTTGTTACAATATTACACGAAACAATGGTCAAGATATACTGCGGCTGCTCGTGTAGTAAACAATATCTTTATGTATCTCAACCGTTATTGGGTTAAGCGTGAAATAGACGAAGACAGAAAGAGCGACGTTTATGATGTCTTTACTGTAATATTTATGACTACTACGTATTTCTAATAGGATGATTAATTAATTATCTGTTTTTATAGCTTACACTCGTCAGTTGGAAGAAATACATGTTTGAATATGTACACCATAACGTAATTGCTGCGGTTTTAAAGCTGATAACTAAGCAAAGAAATGGCGAAATTATTGAAACCGGCCTCATCAAGAACGTAATTGACTCATTTGGTAAAAACAAACACATTTATATCACAACAATGCCTAATTCATTTATTTTAAAAAAGTTTCTCTCGGTCTTGATCACAATGACTCTTCAAAATCAAATCTAGATGTGTACAGAGATTATTTCGAAAAAGAGTTCCTCGATGCTACAGAAGTCTATTACAAAACAGAGTCCGAAAGATTTGTTAGTGAGAACAGTATTCCTGATTACATGAAGAAAGCTGAAACTCGCTTGACCGAAGAAGAGGGTAGAGTACAGATGTATTTACACCCAACTACACATAAAACTTTGATTCCAATTTGTGAAACTGTCCTTGTAAAGAATCAAGAAGAAACTATTTGGGATGGATTCCAAGGCTTACTTAACGCTGATAAACAAGACGGTAAGCTTTTTAAGCATGGCCTATTATAAAGTTGAACTAAACATAGCGAGTTTAGATCTCCATCGTATGTATTCACTCTTAGCCCGTATTACAGACGGTTTGAATCCTTTGCGTGTCAGTTTTGAAGCGCATGTTAAAAAGGCTGGTCTAAGTGCTATTGAGCGTGTCGCTCAAAGCGAAAACGAAGCTGTCGATCCAAAGAGTTATGTAGATACATTATTAGAGGTACACAAGAAATACAACGAGTTAGTACAATCAGCATTCAGTGGAGAAGCAGGTTTTGTTGCCGCACTTGATAAAGCTTGTGGTGAATTTGTTAATCGTAACAAAGTCTGCAAGGGGGCATCTAGTAAATCCCCTGAATTATTGGCTCGTTTCTGCGACCAGTTATTGAAGAAGAGCGCTAAAAATCCTGAAGAAGATGAGTTGGAAGATGTCTTAAACAACGTGATGACTGTATTCAAATATGTTGAAGATAAGGATGTGTTCCAGAAATTCTATAGCAAGATGTTAGCTAAGCGTTTGGTTAATGGAACTTCTGCTTCTGACGATGCTGAAGGATCCATGATTTCAAAATTGAAGGAAGCTTGCGGTTTTGAATACACATCTAAGCTCCAACGTATGTTAACAGATATGTCGCTTAGTAAGGAATTGAACGATCAATTCAAGGATTTGATTCAGCAAAACCATGAAGGCTCTAACGGAGGTATGCTTAAAAATGGTTCATGAAGGAGGGTAAAGAAACTAACAATATTCTTGTTTTTGCAGCTGATTTCAATATTCTTGTTCTTGGTGCTGGTTCCTGGCCATTGTCTGCACCTACTACGTCGTTCAATCTTCCTGACGCAGTTGTGAAAATGTACGACAGATTCCAAAAATTCTACCAAAACAAGCACTCTGGTCGTAAATTGAACTGGCTCTTCCAGCTTTCTAAAGCAGAATTAAAAACACATTATTTGAAAGCAAGTAAAGTCGGTTATACTTTCATGGTATCTGCTTATCAAATGGGTATCTTGCTTCAGTTCAATACAACCGACAGTTGCACTTATGAAGAATTGCACAAGAGCACTGCTTTAGCTCCTGAAGCATTAAACCCAGCACTTGGTATTCTTGTCAAAGCCAAAGTTCTTTTATTACGTGATGGTGAAAACGTGGGTGACGCTGGCTCTCGTTATGTATTGAATCATGATTTCAAGAGTAAGAAGGTTCGTATTAACTTGAATATGCAAATGAAAATGGAACAAAAGGCAGAAGCAGATGAAACACACAAGACAATCGAAGAAGATAGAATGTTTGTCATGCAAGCAGCTATTGTCAGAATTATGAAGACTCGTAAGGTTATGAAACATGTTGGGCTTATTGAGGAAGTTATTACTCAGTTGCAATCACGATTCAAACCTCGTGTGCCTGCAATCAAGAAATGTATTGATGTCCTATTGGTAAGTTATTATAGACACAATGACTTATTTACTTTTTTTTTTTTTTTGCTAACATATCTATAGGAAAAGGAATATATAGAGCGCGTTGAGAATCAAAAGGATATGTATAGTTATGTTGCATAATCAATAAACACAGAAATATACAACAACATTAGCGAATACAAGTCTATTAAGTTATTATATATGTACACTGTGAGATAAGGCTATTTTACTGTTCATCGTTTGAAACAGGCTGGTATTCAGTTCTTTGCTGGGTTGTCTAAATATAAAATAAATAAGCTGACAACATTACTGCCACCATTATTTTATTACCTTTAGCCATCGATCTACAAATGGCTTGACTACTGAGAACACTATTAACCCAAATGTAATAACCAAAAAGGCATATACAATAAGCTCATCTTTGTATGAATCTCGAGCTAAAAGATAACATAATCAGCGTTGGTACGATTTCTATTGTATTCTAATTCTTTACCAAAGCAAGCGGTTTTGAAATCGTTACTTGGACAAGTTGCATCTGCAATACCATCGCAAATGCCATCTTCAACATTATCAAGACAGAATTGCTTTGTGCAAAGGCCGCAAGGTTTTGTATCGTTGGTGTGTAATTGAAATACAGTAGAGTTGGATCCACAAAAGCATTTACAAAACATTTTCAAGTCTGCTGCTTGAATGACAGTTATCAATAGTGATAAAATAGTGAATAGCAATTTCATATGTATTTTAAAGAGCAAAAGAGAAGAAATTTATTATTTATTAGTAGGTGGGTCTTCATTTCTATTTTTGGAACAGTTTGTTCAAGGTAAAAGGGTGACGCTTACCTCGCGTGTATCCAAAAGTGGTCTTACGCCTTGGAGTAACCGTCTTTTAAGTTCTTTTGATAAGGTCTTTACTCTCAAGTTTCTTACGCTTCATTACATTCACGGCTTCTCTATCCTCTTTTATGCAGAACGCAAGAAGAATAATAGCAACCAACTGTCCTTAGCAAAAACAAAAAAGACAGAGGAGCTATGAACTATATTGAATGAACTCTCCAACGCATAATAAGGTTTCTTTCATTGTTAAACCAAGTATTACTCTCTATAGTAATTAGTTAATCTACTTGGTAGAGTTAATATCGATTGTACTTCCCTTCAGTGTAGTACTTGCATTTAAATAGTGTGTCTTTAACTAATTTTTTTTTTTTTTATATAAAAAATCTTTTTTTTTTTTTATATATACTTTCTTTTAACTGCATTTCGCAATGGAGACCAAGATTGATTCAGAAGTTACAAAAACTGCCGGCACAGAGACTTTTAATACAATGTATTCAGAAAGCGATAGTGAAAAAAGCCTTGGAAGTTGCGAGATAAAAGAACAAAGTGAATATATCATGCATTATGGATCAATACACCAATTAAACTCAGTTCTCTTTTTTTTTTTTAGTTTATGAAACATCTTCTACTACTGAAGATGATGATTCTGTATCTTACTTTGAAAGAAAGACATCAAGTTTGTTGTCCAAAGATACCTCATTTACACCACCTGTACTTGAGAAACAAGTAGAACTAGAAATAGAAAATAGCCTAGATATACAGCCCTCTAAAGATAACACATTTATCGATGAAGACCAGTCCACCGCACTCTTTTCACTCTCTGAAAAAGATACCGCTATCCCTAGCTCAAATACTGTTGACTATGGTAATGATAATGACCAGCTACCTTTTTCTGACATAAATGAAAGAAAGATGTCTTACAGGCTGAGCACTATCTCACTATCAGATATGAACGATGTGCCCTTATTAGAAGACAGTACTCAACCAACGAAAAGCAGTATGGAGATAAAAAAATCAGAGAAGGCTTTTAATCCTCTTAAAATGATTACAGCTGCACTTGTTGACGACGGAAGCCCGGAAACAGCATCAAAACCAGCCCCTACTTCTCTTTCGTTTCTTCCTTCCACTTCTACTATCTATAAATCAACGCATCCGCTAGACTCTGAAGAAGATATTAGCGAAGAGGCTTCAATAGCTTCACCAACAAGATCTATCTTTACTATATTTTCTTCTTTTAGGTCAAGTAGCTCAAACAATACTACGCCTACTTCTTCAAGAAGGCCTTCTAAGCAGACAACTCTAAAGCAGCCTGCTATAATACCTGCTACTCGGCCGACAAGTGTTGTATCTCCACTTCCTGGTTTTCAAGAGGCTCTTCTTGCTCAGATGGAACAACTGAATCAAGCCAATACGAATGATCCTAAATCAACGGTTATGAAACAGATGAAACGACAATCTATCCGTCAAAGCCTTGTTCTACAAAACAATAATAGTAGTGATAATTACGATTGGGGTAATTCATTCATTTTATAAACGTCTTATGTACTGAAATAACTCGAATACATATAATAGATTTCTGGGCTAGCGTTATGTGTGATTATCAAAACTTGACCAAGTCCAACAAAGAGTTGATAAAACAAATTCAATGTGGAGTACCGCCCTCTATTCGTGGTATGGTATGGCAAGTGCTATCTAGCTGTAAGAGCGAAGACTTAGCAACAACATACAAAGAGCTTATCATGCAAACAAGCCCTTATGAAAAACTGATTCTGAGGGATTCAAGCCGTACTTTTCCGGGGCATCAGTATTTTAATGAAACAGAGGGAAGAGAAAGACTTTATCATGTAGTGAAAGCATACAGTATTTACGATGAAAAAGTGGGATATTGTCAAGGCTTAGGATTTATTGTTGGTCCCATTCTATTAAATGTATAACAAAGTTCGGTTTAGAGTTTGTCATAGACTAACATGATATTGATGTCTAGATGCCAGAAGAAGATGCCTTTTGCTTGCTTGTTCAATTGATGAACAAATATGAGCTTCGCGGACACTTTACTCCCGATATGAATGGACTTCATTTAAAGCTTTATCAATTTGATGCACTTGTACAAGAACATTTACCACACGTAGCACGACATATAAAGCAGCAAGAAATAACCTCCACAATGTACGCTTCACAATGGTTTATCACTTTGTTTGCCTACAAGTTTCCTCTAAGCCTTGTTTATCGCATTTATGATGTTATATTTGCGGAGGGAATGAACTCTATATTGAAATTTGCAATTGCCCTTTTAAAGAAGAATGAAAGAACTATAATCGGGCTGGACTTTGACGAACTTTTAGACTTTTTGAAAAACGGACTGTTTGAAGAATACAAGGTAATATTCAGTATAGTGAGCCAACATTATAATAATTGTAATTTTAGGATGATGATATTCAACTGGTAAACGATGCATGTGAGCTAGAAATTTCTACAAAAACTCTCGCTCGACTAGAAAAAGAATACAAAATAAAGCTTGAAAAAGATGCTGCTAATGCTGCGGTACTTGAAGAATTGCAAAAATCAAATCTTGATATGCAGCAACAATTAAAAATGCTTGAGACAAAGACAGATGTATTAAAGTACGAACATAATGATATCAACATGCAACTTCAACGCACAGTAAACAGATTACATGCTTTAAAAGAAGAAGGTGTTTCTCTGAGAACATTCATGTCCACCATTGAAGGTGCAATAGCTACTTTACCTCATAAAATTGCCGCAGAGACCAGAGAAAAACACAAGCACGTTTTTTCCGAAAATGCCGAACTGGTCGAAAAGAACGCGATGTTAGAGGAACGACTTCAAGCAGCAGAAATGGAGTTAATCAGTATCAAAATGCAATACGCTGAAAGTGAAAATGAAAAAGAAGAAATGCATAAAAGATTATTTGAGTTTAAGAAATTGATGAGTTTTTAATAAAAGCTACAAATGCCAATGATATATGGTTACAGTTTATTATAATATGCATAAATGAATAGTCCGTGTAGACATTTTTAGATATGATCAACTACTCTTACAAGGTTATCACGGTGAATCACCCATTCAGTATCAATATAACCCAAAATAGATGGAATTTCAATGCTTTTACAGCGCTTAATTCGGTTCACCTCAATGCTTGTGTAATTGACAAGACCTTTTCCAATAACAATTTCTTGAAATTTGTCATTCTCTAGCTTTTTGCGCAAAGTGATATTGACAGCTTGTTGATTCACGAAACTTCCTTCCACACCAGTAATTCCTGCAGCAAATAAGCTGCTTTTTAAGCGAGGGGTCAATATAGCTTTAGCAGCACCTTCATCAACGTAAATAGTACCAGCAGTGTGTAAGCCATACTGTATCCACCATTTACGATCCAGCATGGGGTTATTCTTTGCGATGAATCTAGTATGAAGAGGATGTTCTGAAGTAATTTCTTGTGTTTTTGTACTTCCACTCATATCAGCTTGAATAATCTCGACAACATTTTGAGGTTTAGAGCCATTTGTGATAATAGTAGTAACGCCTGCAGCAATGGCAAGGTCAGCAGCAATTAATTTCGTGGCCATACCACCTGTTCCTAATGATGAACCCATAGATGCAACGGAAACTGATTAAAGCCATATTTAGTAAAAATAGACCACTTTTGAAACCAAAAAAAAAAAAAAAAAAAAAAAAAAAAAAAAAAAACTTTTTACCCTCTTCTCTTAACTTTTCCATATCATCACATACAGTGACGGGCCTAGCATCAGGGTTGGTACGAGGATTGTCGGTATATAAGCAGTCGACGTCAGTTAACAGAAACAGATAATCGGCCTTAATCATACCAGCCATGACAGCAGATAAAGTATCATTATCACCAAATCGGATACCTTGAGTGGAGATACAATCGTTTTCATTGACGATTGGAACAACGCCCATATCCAAAAGCTCTTCTAAGCAGTTGATAGCATTCAAGTATTGTGAACGCTAAAGTGTTCAAAAAAAAAAAAAAAAACCGTCAATACAACGAATTTCCCCTAGATAGAGGAGAGTTAATTATCTTATCGTACATCAGCGAGATCATTTCTTGTAAGTAAAAGTTGAGCTACGGGCTGGTGAAATTGACCAAATAAATCGTCATATAACGCCATAAGACGACCTTGTCCAACAGCAGCAACAGCCTAGTTATCAAAAAGATCATCAGCTTATTTGTTTATATTTTATCAATCAGTGCATTTGTTTACCTGTTTGGCAGCTAATTTGGAAGGTTTATCTGACAGGTTTAGTCTTCGAAGACCGGTACCTACAGCAGCACTAGTTACAAGAACTACCCGGTGTCCATAGCTCTTCAGTTTAAGAACAGTTTCGACCAAAGCTGACAAGTTAGATAATAAGGGGAAATGAGTTGCTTCATTACAGACAGAAGACGTGCCAATTTTGAGTACAATAGTAAGTGACGTCTCGGTAGGACGATGTGTATTGTGAAGGTTCTTATGAAGCATTTATTTTATGAATGGGGATAATGAAATAAAAAACAGGTACAAAGCTATTTTTATATGTATAATAGAAAAGGTCAACTGAAACAATAAATTAGATGAATGGTGGAAAAATCTATTAATCGCTCAGATTTGTTTCATTACGCTCCAACTAAGCCACCATCACGAATTCCATCATTACCAAGAAAAACTATCTGCCCGCATCTAAGACCTGCGCTATTCTGTGTGATGAGGGTCTTAGAATTGCAACAAGGCAAGGGTTCAGAATTGTAGTTATCAAACACATCCTCTCAATTTTGTTGATCGCATATTTTTTTCACTTGGTCAAGCAGTATATAAAAGAAGTTGATAAATCAAACTTTTCATTTTCCTTTTTTTTTTTTTATTATTATTATTATTGAATTAAACACAAAATGAACTCCAAGTTTTTGATCGCTCTTGTTGCTGCTTTGGCTCTTACTCAAGTTCAAGCCCAAAGTAAGTTCTTTGTAGTGTACAACCAGTAACATGTCATGCTAACTCGTCTTTATTATTATAGTTCCTGCTCTTACTTCGCTCTCGAGCAAAATCGAATCTCTTGCTACTGCCGGTCCTTCTCCTGCTTTGTCTTCTGCTGAATCTGCTTACAGTCGTATTTCCTCTGAAATCGCTGCTCATACTACTGCCAGTAGCGTCTCTGAATCTGCCACTTCTCAGGCCGGTCTTGCTAGCTCTTTGAGTTCTGCTGCTTCTTCTGCTGCCTCTCAAGCTTCCTCTGCCACCTCTGCTGCTGCCACTCTTGCAAACCAAGGCTCTAACGGCTCCAGCGGTACTTTGATGAGCACCACTTGCTTCTCCGCTTTAGCCGTTGTCATGCTTACTAGCTTCGTTGCTATGCTTGCTTAAATGGCTTCATGTAAATCTAAATCCTTCCTAATCAATACTGCATAATAAATAAGTAATCATCAATTTGTATAATCTTGCTTGTTTTTTTTTTTTTTTTTTTTTTTCCTCGATATGCAGGGTTTCACTGTAATAATCATGCATTTAAGGTTTCAACTTCTTGTAGATAAATATCCTTGGATAATAAGAATCGACAAAATGAAACCAGTTTCTGTAAGTTATCAATAATGTAATACAGACATGGTAGACATCAATAAAAATAGGCTTTCGTCGTCAGTGATCTAAGTATTAATTTGATGCATCATTTTACATACTTGATAGAATTAGCCGTTATTTTACACTATGCTGTCAGAATCAAAAGTCTGTAATATAACATGAAGAAGTTCGGTTTCGCTTCTGAGAACTGCATATGATTATTACTGCTGCACTATTTTAATGTATCTTTACATAATTACGGTATGTCTCAGTTAATGTTATCATTACAAAAAGATAATGATATATTGTTTCTAACTAAGTCTCAATCTCTATGGTCGTTGTACTGATACTACAATGAAAGTCTTTATGCGAAATATCTGGTGAGTATACACAATACTGGATAACATAGAAGCAATAATGTCAAAATAAGAGCAAGATCAGTTATTACATAAGAAGAAATCTTTATTTATTATGCAATAGGATGTCTTTGTTTGATGCTGATCCCATGAATATAAAATAGCACTGAAGTATGTAGTAATATAATAATAATGAATATTGCAATTCCCTTAAGCTTGATGTTGTATTACATGTTGGTTGTTTACTATTAAGCTGTTTAGATCTCTATAAATTACGTTGAAATAACTTTTTAATTGGCGTTTGTTGTTGACTGTTTTTATTCCAAAAGTGATAATGGTAATGGTTGCTGTTGTCTTTTCGCACAAGGCTGTGAGTTTGACTGTCAAAGAGCCAGCAGCGAGAGCAGAACTCAGATTGAGCTAGAAATCGATTACAAGTACTGCATTTTGTATGACAATCGGAGCAAAACCAGTCAGAGGATAATGGTTTCTCGCAAGAACCACATATGACTTTATTGTTGGTAGGGTTGGAGTTGGAGTTCAATAATGGTGAAGAAGGTGGAGAAGGGAAGAAGTTCATTACAATAATGACAATATAAAAAAGGAATGAAGAAAATGAGCGTAGTAAAAAATAGAAATTAAATATAAGAAAGAAAGAAAGAAAGAAAATAATAAAAGTAGTGATAATTCGACCTATTTATACTTCTATGCACAGACACCTTTAATTTATTATTATTTTCTTAAAAATGAAAGACTTCTACTTAATAAGGAGGGTTATATATAAAAGATTAATTGATGTACAATACATAAAATACCACATGTATTGTAAAGGCATGTACATTACATTTCACCCGAACCTCCCTTTTTTCATGATACAAAATAGCATGTTATGCAAGCTATAATATAAGGTTAATAAAATGCATCTCACATTATAATGGGATTTTTTCAATAGTTTTAGCTGGTTTTTATTAAGATAAGAAACTTTACCGAAAGGAAGAAACAGCTGTGGTCTTATTCATTACATGACTATCATGACCACCAGCATTCATTATATATATATATATACCGAACTTCTTGTTTGTCATGTCCGGTGTTTTGGTCTCTAAATCCGGTACAATCCGAACAATGCAGTCAAATTACACCTTTCCTCAAATGATAGATAGTAAAAAAAAAAAAAAAAATGATCTCTTAAAAAAAAAAAAAAAAAGCATTACACTCATGCTGCATGTCCATATAAATGTGTGACATCCTGTTACACTCTAGGAACCAGCATCGATTTTAAAATATAGTGCGACATCCACGTGTTCTAATATTACTTTGTGTACGACTTCAAGTCAGTGTTATACATTTATTTATTCTTTAAATCAGATATATATATCAAAACAACGTATGTAAATAAACAAGGAGAGAGGGATGTTCAGGAGGACTATTTTATATACAAAATGATGCTATCTTCTTTTTTTTTTTTTTTTTTACAATAAAGAATTGGACAAGGTAATTATATACGTTCCCCAACACAATAAGATTTTGGACGCTGAATCATATCGGATATTTGGAGTTGAGACACAGCTTGATGTAAGGGTATAAAGAAACTTTCGTCTTGAGTCAAAGGATTTCTTGAGCGTGCAATGAGGTTTTCATTTAATCCAGCAGTAGTACCCACTAGTATTTGTTGGAGTTCTAAGCAGGCGTCTTGGAGATAGGAAGAATCATAAAGCCAGTTATTACGACTATAGGAAGAGGGCTTTTTAGGACAAGGTGCTATCAAATTGGTCTGCATATAATATTGTTAGAGGAAAAGAAAAGAGAAGGAGGATGATTTAAAAACTGTTAAAATAAATATAAAAAAGAAAAACTTTATTTTGTACAACGTTACTTGATTAAAATAAAACCACCTGCTTACCAGTGGCGAAACCTGAAATTCCTTGGTCAACAGCTTGTTTCATTGCTTCTTCGTCCCATTTGATTTGGGTCCATTTAGGTTCCTTGAGTTTATCTTGGCTCATTAATTCAATCAAGTCTTTAAACATAGCTTGTCTCTCCTCTGAAGAATGACGTTCAGCCCACTTTGATACCCAAAAACCATGGAAGGAAATATTTTTAAAAATTAATAAAGATGCAGGTAAGGAAAGTGGTTGCTTCGACATTGCACCATAAGTTACGTATTGACCATTGGCGCTAATCACAAGGGCATATTAATATACACGTCGAAATCGAAATATTTAACTTTTTTTTACCCCAAGTATTTTGCCATCTCGACTGCACTCTTTCCACCAACACAATTTAAGCCTAAAAGTGGAGCGTTCTTACCAAACCAACTCTTCATTTCTTTTTTAAATTCTGCGTTGGCAATGTTTTTATCAGCAACTACATAGTTAGCTCCAAGTTTTTTCAAATCAGCTTCTAGGTTATCAAAATCAGGTCTATTCTCCTTAGTTCATACTCTTTTTATACACATGTCTATCTTTACTATACCTATCTCTAACTACATTTACAGTCTTTAAACCCCAAGCATTTGCGATTTGAATAACGGCTTGACCAACAGCACTGTTTCCTCCATTTTGGATCACAAAATCACCTATTACATACGTCAACTATCTTTTCTGTCTTTCTCTCTCTCTCTCGTTTTTTTCTTTTTAGTTACCAGCCTTCAAATCAACAAAGTCTTTCAACATTCTATAAGCAGTACAAGGATTTACTGTAATGGTGGCCTTTTGGATTAAAGATACATTATCTGCTTGAGGTAATAATTCGAAATCCGAAGCTGGACCAGCAGCATGTGTTCTCCATGTACCATAACCTGTTTTGGCCATAACTACTTGATCTCCTATCTTGAGATTTTTGACATTATTTCCAACTGCAATGACTTCTGCAACTCCCTCGTTACCACCAACGGCTAATTTTTCGTCCGAGTCTAATTGTTGGAAATTGGGTTTGATGGGATAGACACCTTGAATCATATTGACGTCAGCAGGATTAATAGGAGAAGCGAGAAATTTGACGTGAACTGTGTCTGCTGTTAAAGCAGGCAAACGATACGAATGCCACCTATCTCAAAAAGTGAATACTCGTGTTTCTTTAAGATAAACCAAATACTCACTTCAATACTTGTGAGGGTTGGCCATAGTTTGAATAAACCATGGCGCTAGCAGTTATATCAGAGGAATAAGCGCGGCTTATAGTAAGTCTAACTGATTGTTTCTTTAAAGCTGTACGGATAAAGAGTCCCATTTTTTTATACGAGAAAAAAAAAAAAAAAAAACAGAAACGAAAAGGCAAATACCAACAGGCCCTCATTCTTTTTTTTTTAGTTAGCGCCAACAACCTTGAGCGATAAACACAGTCACATCACATAATTTAAGTTTGAGTAGCATCCAATGCAAAAAAACACAACTCTTTCTTTTTTTTTTTTTTTGAGATACGGGGGCTGGCCCTTTTTTATAATGAAATCTAAAAAGAACTGTGTATCGAGTCTTTATTATCTCAACAATATTCGACGATAATCACAAGAGCAATGCGCAAGATAGACAGACATTTAATTTTCTCAAAGTGACAAAATTTATTGTTCTCACTGTGATGTGTATGTGTAATTGATGACCGCTCGCAGATAAGCAAGTATCCAAAAAAGCGTGGAATACTTCTTTATGACAACAAGCGATTTATCCATTTCATTTTCACAAATGTTTAATACAGACATGGTTGTTTAAACACTACTACCTCCTATACTTTTATTGTTGTACTGAAAATGGAATGGTATCTAGATTAGCCGATTTCCTTAGTAAAAATGAAACAAAAAAGCCTTTTATGTCTTCACAAACGACTGAATTTATAAAAAAGTGATTCATTTTTTGAGTTTCCTTTTTTTTTTTTTTTTTTTTTTTTTTCCCATTTTTCCCATTATAACAACCTAAAAATGTTACTGCAGCAACTACCACCTGAGATTTTAACACAAATTGCTAGCTATTTACCTATTCATGATGCTGAAGAATTTTCAAGAGCCTGTCATAATTGTTATTTTGCTGTACTCCCTTATATTTGGCATCACCTGTCTCTTCATGACGCTTCAGAGCTTAACATCGTTGCTAAAAGGCTAAAGAAAAATGATATATGGGCACAAAGAGCTATTCAGTTTGTCCGAGATGTTTCATTGACACAGGAAGATCGCAAGAGAAAATACTCACCCACGGTGGCCGCTACCATGTTTGGTATTGCTGCTTTACCATCTGATCAAGCCTTGGAGGAAGAATTAGAACATCAATCACTAAATAGTAAACGCGAGCGGATTGGTCGATTTGGTAGGCGTTTATTGAAGATGTTTCCCCACCTATCAAACCTTGTGCTAGACTTCCATGAAGCTGTGAGAGACTTTTACAATGATACAACAACATCTTCATCTACAAACACTTTAAGTGTACCAAATACACGACGACGTTCATCTTCAACTACTTCGGAAGATGATGATATGATCCCAGACGACACTCGATTACCTTATTCAGGTTCGGTTTCGCTTATTAATTACAAGTCGGACAATACGAGGTTTATGCATTATTTATTGTCGCCATTTAGACGAAGCCAACATCTCAAAGTACAAGCCTCTCCTATTGTCAGCCTATGCGACGACATTGACGAATCGATTTTGACTGATCAAGATATAATTGATTTGGCCTCGATGGGACTAACACACCTTCGAAAACTCGAGCTTTCCTATCTTGATAACAATGTTAGTTTGGATGCTCTAATAAACCTTGTAAAGAGTTTACCTTGCATCAACGAACTAGACCTTGAATGGGTGTTTCCTCCTAGCAAACAAGAATTCGCCATGCTATGCCAAGAGCTAAAAAACTGTGCATCCCTCTATACAGATAAAGTTTGCACTACAAAATGCAATATTATGCATGCTCACTTTACACGGCTTTTGACCAATCACTAGTCTATATATATCCTTTGTACCTACTATGTATATACACCACATTTTTTTTTTTTTTTGTTTATTTGTATTAAAATAGTATACTTTCAATCCTGAATTGAACTCTTTCAACGACTAACTGAAAACATGTGTCTATACTTGAGCGTATTTGCTGTATTTACAATTGAGGAACTTCTTAGATATATAGATACTTTTATTGATTTGGTGACCACTCTATATGGTATTTGGGTTTCGTGCCTAAAATTTTTGAGTTACTGAAAAACCACGTTATATTATTAGTTCTGAGAACTATAGACACCATCAACAAAAATAGTATACTACATAGTATTACTGCTAGCGAATTATGCAAATTGGCTCATCATTTATCAGTTGAGACGATGTCTTAAATTCAAAACCAGTGTTATCGCGTGCTTAAAATTACTTTTTACGCGGTTTAATGATGAAAAGCTTGTATAAAGAAGAGTATGTAAATGTGTCACAGGTACAAGCGGGAAGTCCACGGAAACACCATTTTTCTTACTCAGGTTTGCACGGGACAAAGCTACGTTGTTGCCTTTACACGTCACTATCGTTTTCTGTAAATGAATGCCACCATTAGTGATGCACCTCAAGAAATCCTCTCGCAAATATTTGAGAAACTAGAGATCGCTGATCTAAAGAATTGTCAGAAAGTATGTGAAAGTTGGTACATTCCAGCTCATATATTAATGTTAGAAGAGATTCCACTTGACTGTCCCACCCAATTAATGACCTTTATTACGGCCATAGATCTCAACCCACGCCCTTTGTATTTAAAGGCCGTCAAAAGAATGTACATTGAAGACTTGGATAGATATGACGTAGACTTTAAATTGGACGAGGATACCATCAGAATCCTTTTGCTTCGCTTTCCAAACCTCGAAGAAGCGCAGTTTAATGATTGCAGGATATTACTAACACACTTTGATAATAAACTCTGCGCCGACCTGATAGAAAGTTGTCCTCGACTCGACTCGTTCGTTGTACTTCCTTTCAACTATGCAACTGCAAGCCACTTCGAGTTAATATGGAAGCTTTGGCATCTCGTTTGATACATGGATATAGATACAATAGCCTTTCCAAGACGGCCCAGTGATGGATTTCAGTACTTGATTAGCTTTCCACGTCTTAGAGAAATGACCAATGCCCGCTGCTTGGACTCAGTCTTTCAAAAATACTTGCCTTTGCTTGAACAACTGCCACGGGTGACTAAGCTTAGTGTCAAGTCATTTGCAGATGATGAGCCCTCCTTTGTAGATAGGTATCTAGCATCAAAAACGAACGAGGGGAGGAATCACCTTTTACAAAGGCTGTCTTCGATTACCTCTTTGAAATGGGACAGCTCGCTTAGTATTTGTCCCAACTCGCTTAAGTTTATTCCCGAGTACTTGACAGGACTAAACTCTGCGGAAACAAAAACGGAGTTTCCAAAAGATGCGAATGAAGATTTATTACCGTATCGAATATAATGCATTCTGTGAATGCCTGTCGTTTGAACGTTAAGATGAGCTATTTGGATGTACCAATATACCTTCTAACAGTTATGAAAAATCTATATGACAATGGACAGACATCAACTCTAAATAATGTCATCGGTATAGCTTTACAACTAAAGATCGAGTCTTTGAAAAGTCGCTTTGAAAGTACTGCCGAAGTCAGTGCAAATACTGATAAAAGACAAGGGAAGCGATTTGTAGAAATTACGGTCAATAGCGATCTCACATTAAGCGAAATATTGGAGCAATTGTTTTCAACAGTTGCCGCATTAGATGGAGTTGACAAATTTTCTTTTCTTCACGATGGTAGACTATCAGACACAGACATAACGTATGATGTAATTTTTCAAAGGTTTCCATCATTAACGCAACTAGAGTTTGATGTACATCCACCACTCAAAGAACTTTCATCAATAAAACGGGATCTGGAACACGAAAAGTACCCCATGGTTCACACGTTGATCATTCGAGCCTCCAAAGATGCAGAGATGCAGGACTTCCTCGATCGATGCTCCTTGTCATTTCCAAATCTAGACTATCTGGAATTGTCCTGCATCTGTAATAACTGGGAAGAAAAAGGCTTTGGTAAAATAGAGCTGACAAGGTACTCATTAACAAAGTTGACTATGCATTGGAAAAAGGATAGTACTACATCAAGCGTCAAAAAGGTAGATTTCTATGTGATTAAAATATCGATTTTAAGCATAGGCGAGGATATCTTTTACAAACTATTCACCGATGATACCACACCTATTTCATGTATGATAAGCAATGAAGACTTGGAGGGATTGGTGCCCGGCAAAGATTTACATTTGCGTACACATTACGATTAATAGTCTGATATTTATAGAACTTTATTATTCAGAAAGCGAGAGGGCCCATGATCCAGTCATTTGATGTATCTTTTAAGTTTTACAAGCGACAACAATGTGTTTAACCCCTTGATATAAACGAGAATGGGTAATAATTGCATACAGTAAAATAAAAATAAAAATATGACTAAATGGTTGTTTTTGGCCAAACAAAATATTCTTGGGTACCTCGCATTAGCGGAAGAAGGGCTATTGCGTAATTCTTTGATTCATTAAAAAATATTAGTGTGTAAGGCGTGTCACCAATGGAAACAAACGATTATGTAATATAATTATACATCCTTTGAGATTACAAAGCGGTTGATAAACTATTGTAAATGTCAGTCAAGTATTATATTTAGTGATTTACTTTGCGCAACGTGTCCATGGCTTTTTTTAATAATCGGTATCCCAAACACAATAGTATTATTACTTGCTCGCATCTATTGGCACGATTACTGCACTTGCCCTATTTTATAGTTCTTCACAAAAGCAGCGTATGGATACTACTATTTTGAAGAGAATCACATATATCATGATCAAAATAAAGTTTTCTTGGCTTGTCTAAAGTAGCAAGTCATGATATTGTTCTTGTTATCAGCCGGCTTTGATTGTAACCAGATAACGTTTGACATATTACACAGCTCGTTTCTATACTAACTGTTTCCGTTTTGACAAAAAGAAAAGGCTGCTGAAAAAAGGAGGGAGCAAAAGAAAAGATTCTGTTTCTGAGCAGCCAGATGTAAACCGCCCATACGAAAATGCATCACTCAGTCTGAAAAGTGTTAACCAGAACTCTGAATTTTTGATACCAGTCACTGGAGCGCTTTCATAACAAAAAAAAAAAAAAAAGGGGGGGGGGGAAGGGATAGTATGCGCGCTGGAGCGGTGCGCTGCAGTAATAATATTTCGTAATTTCCCTTTACTGGCAATGAGGAATCTGTATCTTCGTCAGATTAATAACAAACTTACTAGTTTCTGGTTGAGTTATGAATATAGGCTTTATTTTCCACGACAAGAAGGCAGTGTTCTTTCATTTCGAGATGCTTGTCCATTTGATTAAAACTACATAGATAATAGTCCTGTTCCTGTGCTATAACTACTAGTTGCACGTTCAAGTTTTCTCATATGATCTGAAGTTAAAGAATGATATTAATTAAAGCGCTTGCAGATATTGTACCAGGTCTATTCATTTGGAACTGAGTGCATGGGAACTTGCTGTTCCAGTAACCAATAGTTATTCATGAACAACAGCTACTCCCCTCAACACATTTTTATTTTCATCAGTAATGTGCTCATCTTTTATAGAGCTAAGAATGTAAAATACACGTAGAAATTTAAGTTTCCACGTTGGAAAAAAAACGTGCCGGGGAGAAATTAATGAAATAGCTCAAAACAAAAAAAAAAAAAAAAAAAAAAAAAAAAAAAAAAAAAAAAAAGCGCATAGAATCACTGTTTAAAGGAAAATAGGAAAGCTCGTTATTATATTATTACAACTTGGCTTGTCATACTATTCTTTTTTTAAGGTACAGCGCGGAAATGTCACACTTTAAGCTGTAACAGCATTTGATGGAAAATAGGCTATTTTTATCCTTTGCGTGTAATCTAGAACGTTGATATAAATATATATATATATAGTTATTATGTATCAGCAATAAGCAAAATTATACTGTAAATTTCAATGATCTTGGCTTAATTTCTTTTTGTTCAACATGAAGCGGAGTAAAAAAAAAATGGGTAAACATTAAAAATATTTTTGACCAATTAAATTACTTGTAGAATATTTCTTTTTCAGAAATATAAAACCTTATTTCTGTACTTTGGGAGAAAGACAAGAAGAAAAAATATTTTCAAGAGGCGCGCACAGACCCTTTTTTTTTTTTTATTATTATATTTAATCCTCTTTTTCTTTTTTTTCCTATTTTCTTTTTTCTTTTTCTTTTTTAATGTAAATGAATAGACTTTCTTTATCCACTGTTTATGAAGAAACAAGTAATAATGATCCATACAGATCAACTAATAAAAAGAAAAGCCCAAAGCCAACAACAGCAGGTACAAATAATAAACAACTTGCCAATTTTAAATAGATTCGAACTCACATTTTAAATTGAAAGACGACAATAATTTAGAATTTGATGCGTTTCACTCTCGTACAGCTTCAGATAGTAGTACAAGCAAAACAGTGTCAACTTCAGTCACAACCAACTCAACAGTCATTGGAAACGATAATTATGAAGACCCTTATGCCAAAACCAGTTATAAATCGAAAAAGATATTATTAAGTGACAGAGCGAACTCTTACTTGCCTTACTCACATCATGAAAGAGACCCAAATCAAAAGACAGAACCTATTTATATTGAAAACAATCCTACCACTACAATGTTACATTTAGGCTCTTTATTAGCTGAACCACCTCTGCATACATTAATTGACTTAAAACAACAACAACAACAACAACAACAAAACAATATACCCAACCAAGATAAATCAATATTACCAAATACATCATTGAGTAGAAAAAAGCAAAATAAAAAATATTGTTGTGGTTTGACATTACGATCAATATTATTTATTTTCTTTATCTGTATTGCAATCATTACTGTCATTTGGTATTTCGTTTGGCCAAGAATACCAACACTATCTTTACAAGATATTGACAACATTGGAAATATTCAAGTCATTACAAATTCAACTACAAAATCAATGTCTGCAACTTGGCGATTAAATATTACTGCTGATAATACAAACAATTGGGTACCAACTCGCTTCAGATCAATCGATTTCACTATTAGAGATGACGAAACCCATGAATTATTTGGAAATGGTTCTATTACAAAATTCACTTTGCCTGGTAGAAAAGTGTCAAGTATACTTGTTCCAATGACTATCTACTACGCCTCAGATAACGCCAATGATACCACCTTCCAAGACCTTTATAACGCATGTGGTGTCCAAGTCACTTCAAATAGTCCTTTTGAAAACCAACAAGATTTATTAAATGTAACCCTTTCTATCACTTTCTCTATTTATGGTATTGTTTGGCCAACTACAAAATACTTGCCCTATACTGGTTTGAATTGTCCCACAAACTAAATTACCACTTATACCCTTCCTCTTTTGTATATTTTTATCTCTAGTACTAACTATGAACCTTAAATTAATAAATAAATTAGATACGATTAAAAGAAAATATTATATTTATAAATGACCAAATGTGCACATTGCATTGCTCTGGTCAGATCTCGTTGAAAGAAAGACAAAAAAAAAAAAAAAACCTCTTACGAGAAAAGAGGGAAAAAGGTTATTCTAACGCGATACAAGCGAGAGACGGAGAGGAAGATGAAGAGGTGTGCTGTTGGGAAGCACGTTCCTTTTTGAGGCTCTGTCAAAAAGAAGAAGCAATATATCACAATGTCTGACAGCCGCTTGCGTCGAATTGGCCACCATTTATACAAACGCTATAGTAGAATGCTTTGAATCAAGAGTAAAGTCGTTAGGAACCACACCGAATCAAGCGATTTTCAACTAAAGAATATTATACGCATATTGGCTCCATTAGACACGCAAAAAAAGAAAAACAAAGAATGGAAAGTGAGCAAATAGAAATGGTGTTTTCACGAATGCCAACTGCTAAAATTGCCAGTCTCTCAAATTACTTGAGGTACGTTAGCTACCTGCTGCAAAACTTAGGTGGAATACTCCAGTACAACAGGCACACAACAGCAGAAAGCCGATTCCATTTATATCAAGGAACTCAAAGAGCAAGACAAGGAATGTCCAACACACTGATCAATGGTGGAAAAAGAATATAACAATACTAAAAGAAAGAACTATGAAGAAAAACAGAAACATGAGGGAGAAAAGAAAGAGGAAGAAGCAAGACAGAAAAGAATGCTCCTCAGAAGATGAAGTAAGTATGACTGCATCAATGCAGAGAGGAGAACACTATATTGATCTGCTATCAATTCAGGAGAACCCAGAGATTCTGGGTGCCCGAACCATTCGATTATGACAAGAATCGTTTACCTATTATATCTTTCGGAAATAACATGTTTGGGAAAGACTCTGTCAAATTGAGCAGTCTTCAGACAGGTGTAACGGGGGGGTTTATACAGACAACTGAAAACAAGACAGAAATCTGGTGGCCTTTTACTTCTTTACGTCGATGAGTTTTAATTACAATGTTGCTCCCTCAAGCTTCTTCCGTTTGGGTTGTCCGTTGGCCAGCAGTTTGTAGTATTCTTCGTGAAATAGACTACCTTTTCCATGAACAAGTTCCCCCAGATCCTGTCCATCCTGGTGTCAAGATAGTGAACTGGTTGTCTTCATAATGTAATGGTGTACGTATTTTATTTACTGTTTCTGTTTCTCCCTCTTTTTACGTTTTCCTCTTTACTCGAAAGATGCTTTTTCATTCTATATAACATTTCGAACTAGCCAGGACAAAGCAATACATTTAGTTACTTTGTGTTCATAGGCTTTTATTATTTTAATTTTTTATAAATAAATTTTGTGCATATTATAATCATTCTTCTTTTCTTGCCATGTTAAGATCCGCTTCAACACAACTCGTTAAACAACAAAAGAAAAAGAAATATTTTACCGAATTACCCTCCATTAAAGTGCTTTCTCGACCCTCCGACGCACGCTCTGAAGTCACTGTTTATGTCAAAGGTTTTCTGACAGAAGGCGACACACCCGACAATTTCCAAGACTGGATGCATTCACACCAATTACTTGTCCTAAGTCCTTCTCATCACTGGGGATCTTCTGCATTAGGGTAACATGAACCTTATTTTACTCTTACTTTGTTGACAAACTCATGATAGATACTCTTGGCCGTCCGGAAGTGCCACTTCACACATTCCTATTCCATTAGCATCATTTGCCTATTTTGTCTCGAGGAATGTGAACCAACTTCGACATTTCAAGTTCCCAACCCCAGCTTCCATAGCTGGTGCACTGGCTATTGATGTAGGCTTACATGCAGCACGACTCGCCTACCAGTTTAACACAGCGACGCATGAAAGTCAAGACCGTGCTGAAATGTTGGCATGGCGTTTACTTGACTTGCGCAAGAAACATGACTATTTACGAGTAGTGGGACACTCTTTGGGTTGTAGACATATTGTTGAAGCTTGTTCACTTATGGACCCCGCGGAAAGGTAAGCGTAGACCATATTTTTTAGGAGAAAAAAAGCATCTAAGTGCATATAGACCAGATTCTGTTCATTTGTGTGCGCCTGCTTTAGTTGCTCCAGATATTGTGCCATCCATACGTAAAGAAAGTGGCGGTTTGGGTAAATCACAGACAGTTATTTATTATTCAGAAAAAGATGTAACCTTGGGCATTTTGCTACGGGCGATACTGAAAGGTGATCAAGCTGTGGGTGAGATTGGATTGCCTGAAACAGTGGGTTTGGAGAAAAATTGGCTGGATCCATCGGTACAAGCGATCGACGTCAGCACGTCGTTGGGTGGATTTTACGTTGGGGCACACACGGATTATGCAAATAAATTTCATTACTTTGCCAAGCCGTTTTAGATTTCACCACACTGTAAATAGTATATATAGAATAAACACTTTATTTTTGACTTGATTTGCCTCTGCAGACTCGAGTAATGTCGGCAACAAGTTACTATGGGTCGCGCTTTAGAACATTTTAAAAAACAGTTCCATAATAAATGATGGATATAGTGGCTTTTTTTGTAAGGAGTATAGCAAATGCTCTCTTAATAACTCAGTAACCTTAAGATTCCTATATTAGCATATAAGACCGCTCTTGTGAAAAAAAAAAAAAAAAAAAAAAGAATATGCTGGAGGCTGTTAGTCATGAACACAACAAGAGAGCATTATGCTGATGTTTTAAATTAGTTTATACCTCAAATTTACTCTCTCTATTATAAACTTAAAGAGCCACTATGGAGCATAGGTAGATCTGCTTATAATGCTTGCTCACCTCAGTAGCTACACACTGCCATTGTAGGTACAGCTCATTTTATTATGTTTAATAGTCGTTTGAAAGATTCCCTAGTAACTGAGTGACCTAAACGCTATGTTGCCTAGACCTTCCTGAGGCGATTTCTTCTCAGAGGAGTACTATCTATTTTTGGCACTTGAGACAATATATAGATCGTTCCATTTTCAGCAAGAAAAAGTTTTTCAACATAAAAGAAACCTACTCACTTCTGGCTGTTATGCGACTCTAGGTTGATGGAGATACATGTTGAATGAGAGGTAACATGGCTATTGATTCCAATTATATTTCTGCAACCAATATTGTTATGCGTATGTTCTACTACATGAATTCAAGACAAAAATGGTACGAAAAAATGTTCTTGATGGACTTCAATGGATTTTTACGGGTGACAAAGACTGATCCGCTTCTGATCATTTAAATACCGATATGAACGTTTTTTCTGCCTGTACACAACTAAAAGTTATAGTAAGGTAGAACTAACTAGCCGGAGAGCAACAGAATAAAAGGACACTTATCCCAATCTGCTATTTTAATTCTTTCGGTTTCTGTACATCTATGAAGTTGGCTGTTTACACTGGCTCATTGTTTTAAATGCTGTCTATTGAAAAAATGTTTACATAATCCATCTTGAGAAATTACACAAAATTTTATTGTACCTCAAAGCTCTGTAACAGTCCTTGTTTTTTTTTTTTTTTTTTTTTTTTTTTTTTTTTAGAACTAGTCTCAACTGACATAATAGTTCATGATCGCATCATGTCCGCTGATTCGGGATGGAAGTTACCAAAAAAAAAATTTATTTTCTAAAAACAGACATAATAACGAATGGTTTCAAAAAGTGAACCTGTCAAAACTAAAAAAAAAAAAATTTTTTTGTTTCTTTTTCTTTTTTTTTTTTCTTTTCTTTTAGTCTAACATGGTGAGCGCCATACGCAACAAAACTGTGGATTTAAAGATCCAAGTAGAAAACCAAGAGATTATATTACTCGGAAGTGCATCAGAATCAGCAGGAAAACAGCTAAAAGGCACACTTATTTTGACCTTAACTGAACCTATCAAAGTTAAATCCGTATGCTTATTTTTCATCGGCAAAATGAAAGTGTCATGGTCTGAAGGTAAGCGCCTCACAAACAGAAAAACAAAAAAAAAAGCAGGATGCACACTAACATACTAGAATATGTAGGTATCGGCCACCACCAACACTATCACAAACAAGAGAAACAAATTATGGAACACAAGTGGCAGTTTATACCGCTCCTGGATCAGTCTCATAAAAAAACTTGTGCATTAGGTGTAGGCGAACACAAATTTGACTTTGAGCTCTATTTACCAGGTGATTTACCTCAGTCACTTGAAGCGGAAGGGGGACAAGTGATATATCGATTAAAAGCAGTGGTTGAACGCACAGCATTTTTACAGAATATTGTGAAGAAAGAAACAATTCAAATAATTCGCTGTATGCTTCCTTCTGAATTTGAGATGATACAAACGCTTGAGATTCACAATACATGGGCCGAGAAAATGATGTACGATATCAACCTGCCATCCAAAGTATACGCATGCAATCAACCTATTCCCATTACGTTTCATATCACACCTATAGCAGCCAACTTACGAGTACGATCACTCACAGGCACCCTTAAAGAATACTGTACATACACTGCCAACGAATGCTCCAAGACAGACACTCGTATTGTTAGACAAAAGAAAGTAGAAAACCCTTTTGCCGATTCACCTCTTCGTACACAGTTTAATAGAAATGAAAACATTGTGTGGACCAAAGACATAGAACTCAATATCCCTCCCATGCATACTCAACTCGTCTTTTGTGACGCAGACAACGACATGATACGCATTCGCCATAAACTCAAATTTATCATTTCCCTGAGTAATGCAGACGGTCATTTATCAGAACTTCGTTGCTCTGTACCCGTCATGATCATTTCGTCTATCTCTCATCAAAATGAAATGAACACAACCCTTCCTGCATACGACCAATTCTGGCAGACAACTTTGTGTTTAGAAGGAGGTGTAAATGAAAATACCACTACAGAAGCAAGGCCGATTACCATGCCAACGGAGCAACAACAGATACAACAAGTGCAGCAGCAGTCTCACCCATCCATTCCATTATCTTCTCCCACAGCAAACACCTTATGGTGGAATGGGGAAGATTTATCTAGGGTTCCTTCTTATAGAACAGCTGCACAACAGGCCAACGTGCCCATGTCCACATCTCTACCAACATATGAACAATTACAATAATAACTTTATTATCCTATTAAAGCTATATATTTGATACCATTTGAGCGTTTTACTGCTCTTGTTACACGAACCATATCCCTCTCCTTTTTTCTCTTGTTGACACACGTGTGAAAAAAAAAACAAAAAAAAACAAAACAGAACTTGACCTGACCTGTCAGACCCCTTCTCACGCAACAAAAAAAAAAAAAAAAAAATGCAGCAACTGTTGGTTTTCGGGCTGTTTGGGTAATAATTTAAGCTCAGGCCTCTTTTTAGTACTATGATGTACATTTATTTTTTCGTTTTTTTTTTTTTTTTTTCTTTTTTTTTTTTTTTTTTTTTCCTTCTTTTTTTATTATTATTATTTTTTTTTTTTTTTGCATATGTATAATAATATGAATGAGTATAATAAGCCTAGACAAATACGGCCTATGTCCGAGCTAGTGAATCCATCACTTTATCTGAACGAAGGTAAAAAAAAGTAAAGTTTGTAAAGCGATAGTCTTCTCATAGACAAGAAAATAGCTGAAATGACGGGTCGTTGGTATGAAGATTTACAGAATTATGAGAGAAATCTTGACGAGATGGCATCTACCACTCTTGACCAGGTTAGTAAAAATCTCTTACTTTCATTATTTGAAAGTTAATGAAGATGATGATGTGTAGAACTTTAAAGAAGAAATGCAACATGTAGATCAATGGTATCGTTATTTAAACGAAGCAGAAAAAACAGCCACTATGTATACACTACTTCAACACTCAACACAAGTACAAGCGAGATTCTTTATTAATTTACTGCAACAGATGGTAAAGCGAGACCCTCTTCATTCGTTACTTACACCAAATAATCCCGACCAAGGTAACGTTACTCTATGTATGCAAGTATGTATGTAACTAATATATATATATATATATGTATAAAGATATGCAACATCATTTAGCTGGTGCTATGGCTAAAGCAGAACTTGAAGCAAGTCAACGATTAATGTCAGTGTTACCTTACAAAACAGGTCAAGTCATTAGTCGCCCTCGAACTACTACACAACAACAACAACAACGAGCAGCCATCAACAATCGTCATTCATTTGCACTTGGTGATAATCTAGATGATTATAATAATTTGTTTCAAATGAATAATACTGATTTATTGAGTGCCACTACAAGATCCCCCTTCTCTATGAATAGTCGATCAAGACCTCATTCTGTAATTGAAGATGACTCTGGTTCTTCTCTTTTCCCTAACTGGAATCTTCAACCACCACCACAACAACAACCTCGTCCGCTTTCTGGTAATATAGGTCATATAGGAGACCGTGTTGAAAGACCCAAGTCAGCTGATATAAGTCAGTGGAACTTGCCCACGTATTGGAATCAACCACAACAGCCACAGTTGGATAGTAACAATGATTTTACAAGCGCTTATAGAAGACGTAGTAACATGAGTCGAATTCCTGCTGTACCTGAAACAGACGAACGAAGCAATTCTAATAATGCATTTTATCATTCTATGCAGAATATTGTAGACAAAACTACTCACCTTGTTTTGGATGATAACACTTCATCAAAAGGTGCAACATCAACAAAGGATAATAAAAAGGCAGCAGCAGAAGCAGTAGATATGGAATTATTAAAAGGTAAAAGAGCAGTGCTGTTAAAAGTACTTTTGAAACTCATTGTTTGTATTAGATGTTCCTGCTTGGTTAAGAAGCCTTCGATTACATAAATACAACCCTATATTTTGCAACTGTACTTGGCAAGAGATGGTTAAAATGTCAGACGAAGACTTGTTGGCAAAAGGTGTAGCTGCTTTAGGTGCAAGACGTAAAATGCTCAAGGTTTTTGAAACTATAAAAGCCCACTGTGAAGAAAATGTAAGTTTGTTATTTCCTTTATATCTTTGGAAAAAAAAAAAAAAAAAAAAAGCTAATCTCATCAATTTAGAATATTGAATATTAAGGCTGATTATTTCTTTCTTTCCTACATCTCTACAGTCATTTTTTTAACTTATTTTAAACTACACTTTTATATTATTCCTTGCTGGACAAGTCCACATGTAATAAAGAAAAAAATATATACATATATTTGTTTGTTCAAAAGACAAGTTTATTTGACTAAAAGAAAGTTGCTTTTTTCAAACAAAGAGATTGAGTTGTTTAGGCCTTGGAGGCAGCAAGGGCCTTTTGAGTACCCTTCTTGGCGAAACGTTGGTTACGGAGGAACTTGGCATCCAACTATCATAGGTGTTACTTAGCATGAAAAGAACCAAACACAAAACACTCATTTTAAATACTTACACCCTTTTGAGAACGATACTTGTGAGTAGCGGGCTTCTTGATACCGTTACGGTGAGCCTTCTTGACTAAAATAAAACACATGAGTCAACACGACAAAATTCAAATGCATCCTCTTATAATTTACTTTGGTTGTGGTTGGTATGGTTCTTAGACTTGGCCATTGTTTACGTTTCTAATATCAATAACGAGTCAATACGTGTGATTGTGCATTGGTGAGGTAGTTGGATGGATGGATGGTCATGCATTACCTAGGTCAAACAAATAGTTGAAGAGAAGGATTCTTGCCATTTTTGCAAGCACTATACACTAGAAATGTCAAAGGGCCAAATGTCGGGTATTGAATTGTACGAGTAGCGGGCCGGATTTAAGTCAGAGCACACCTTTTTAAAAACTTTAGTCACAAGATTAATTTTTTCCCCTACTTCATCCTCTGATAAATGATCATAGCGCTATTAAATTAAATGAAAGCATTGATATATAGGAATGCGCCACAGGTATCGAACTGCACTCAAATCGAAGCGTGCTGAACCATATTAAAGATGCAAAAAATTAACCAGAACGTAGCGTAGGTACTAATTTTTTACCTGAATGGAGCTTCAGTTTGAATACAGCTAGCGACTAATCTATTTATTAGTTCTTCTCAAGCACTAATTGATGAGAATAATATCTATTGATATCCAGAATAGAAGCCAATGCAGATTTCATTGCTGCACTGCTAGTCCTTTTTTTTGTACTACTTTGCTAGGCTTTTTCGAAGTTATAATCAACAAAACGGGGATCAAAAACATTAGTTTGGAGTAAGCAAAGTAAATTATGAATGATTACTTTGCACCCTGTTGCTTTTGCGAAATAAAATAAAGATATTCTAAAAGCCCTGGTTTTTCTGTACTAAAATTTGTGTCTTTTGAAGCATCTTTAATTAGGACTAAAGGATTAAAAACGCAGAATAAACTGTTTTTATTCTTATTTTTTGATCATCGATTTGTGTAAAAATTTCCCAATTAGGTAATTTTAAAACACCCAGATTTGGCAATAAATATTAATTTTTTTGATGTTTTTTTTTTAGCTACCTTTCATATATTTTTTTGTAACAAGGGATACTTTTATTTATTTATTTATTAATGTTCCTTTTCAATATTTTGCTCCAAATTAAGGAGGTTTTCATTTACTCTATACAAGGTACTGGAGTTGATTATTTTTATAATAAATAGCTAGTCTATTTATAAATTAAAGAGAGCCAGAATCACGTCTTAACTTTCTAGAGAGATCACCATCAATTTCTAAATCAAATAGACGCCAAATACCACTTTCGTCTTGGAAATCATTATGTACAATATTTACTAAATACCAATTATCGTATATATCAAGGATTGTCTCAGCTGATGCGCTTTGACGATCATAAGTGCGAGCCCACTCTTGCCATAAACCAAACGCCTCATCCTTCCAAGCCATAAAAGCAATAGGCTCTACAATGGTAGGTTGGATGATTTCTTTTCCTGGGAAAACACCCCAAGTAACAGCGTTGGGTTCATCGTCTTCTGTATTTGTTTTCAAATCGCCCTATAAACCACTTGAGTTCACTTTTTTTCTTTTATCCGTATACAAAAACACACTTACACGTCTATTGACTGCAAAATAAGTGACTTCAGGATCATTACCAATCTTTTGAATTAATTCTTCTAGTTTTTCAGGAGGAACAAAGAATTCAATATATGCCTTTTGATACACGTAGCCATTCTTAGGTCCCCAACCATACACAGGATCATTGCTTTTAGCGCCATTCACGGCGGGTTGTGAGTTGATAGTCAAATAACCCAATAAATTAATAGCTGCCAGGCGCTGTTTGATCGTATCGGTTTCAGGATCCAATTTTTGAGAGCTCCAAGGAAGTCCTTCTATTTTACCCTTACAGTATTTAGCAAACAAGAGTGTGATATCATCTACAGATTCAGGCTCGCCCCACATTTCCAATCGTTTAGGAATAGAGTATTTAATAGAAACACCCCAGCGTTCAAATTCACCAAAGGCAGGCGAGCGTGCATCGCCCCAACGACCATTTGGAAATTCGTCCCAGGATTCAGTACGTTGAATATAACTTTGAGTTCTGTTCTTCCAGAAAATAGGACGTACGGTTTCTTTTGCACGATTAGGACCCAGTGACTAAATAGAGATATAAGTACTTTTGGTCTATTCAACAACAAATCAACTTACAGGATTCCAAGGCAATGGTTTGACGTATTCTTGCTCTGGTACCAAGCCCAACTTTTCCAAAATAATACGAGAAGATCTCTCAAGATTGAATGTATAAATATGGAACCCATTGATACCTGTTTCTCTTTTGATTTTTTGTATATGCTCAATAGCCAGTTGAATACCGTAATCCTTTACTGCTTGATCATCCTCTTTAATTGATTCCAAATCGTCCCATACTTTTTGAGGTACATAATTATCGTTGAAGGAAATGACGCGCTTAAGACCTCCATGACTTTGAATAGGAAAGATACCAGGTAAGATGGGGCATGTGATACCAATATCGCGGCAACGTTTTACAAACTGAATGAAGATGTCCACGTCAAAAAATAATTGGGTCACAATCAAATCAGCGCCTGCATCAACTTTTTCCTTGAGTCTTAGTAAATCATCTTCCTTATCTTCATTATCAATATGACCTTCAGGGTGACCTATTCACATCCTATATAAGCACAATGCGCCGCTATTATCCTATGTATCCTACCTGCTACAGCTATACAGAAATAATCCCCATAGTTTTTTCTAATATAACGTACTAAATCGATGGCGTGGCGGAATCCATTCTCACAAGATTCCCAATTCAGTTGGCCTTTTGGTGGGTCGCCACGTAGAGCCAAAATATTTTGACATCCACACGCCTTTGCTGCCTATCATTTTATTGATTGAATATAGCTGTTTTTTTTTTTGTACATTGATGGAAGTCATTCTTTACCTTGAGAGCAGTGTCTATTTTCTCTATTGGCATATTTGTACAAGTCAAGTGCATCATGGTTTCTAAACCATAGACTGACTGAGCTGTTGAAACAAGATCAATAGTCAAGTCAGCAGAAGTTCCACCTGCACCCCAAGTGACGTCTACGAATTCAGGACCAAAGCGTTGCATTCTTTCCATACGATCATACAAGTTTTGAACACCCTATGTTTTATGAGTTTATGCAACCCTTTTATTGAGGTACATACCATTTCAGTCTTTGGAGGGAAATATTCAAATGACCAGAAGGTACGATTTTCATCGTTTGCCTTGTTAATTTTGTTAATAATCTTCATATTCTATGAGTAGAAAAGAAAAAAAAAAAAAAAAAGAAAAAAGAGAGATAATCATGTTATGTAAATAAACGTTAAAATTGCGGGGTTAAAGTGCGCATTTATTTGATTGGTTACATATAGTAAGATCTTTTAGTGTTATCATTGGTGGATTAAAAGAGATCATCTTTAAAGTGGAGGTTTTTGCCCAGCATAATAAAAAGTGTTTGTGTTTGTCTTGTAGTCATCGCATTCTTCCATTGCTGATACAAGTGTATTTGTAAAGTGTTTATCAGATACATGATTGCAAGAACATAACCAGCGTTTGCTCTCTCTATAAGAGCGTTCAATCATATCTTTTTGAAGATAGCCTGTTTCCTTCAATTCTTGCGTAGTTGACCATTCACCTATGGGCAAATTGACACATTCTTTTTTAACATGTATAAATTTCATCTCTTGCAGATAAGTATCCAGCTTATTCACAATAGATATATCATATTGTATTGCTTCAAAGAATGCAGTTGACCATTGCTCTAATAAAGTAAAAGAAGGACCTAAAGAACAAATCTTCATATCTTGTTCATAGATTTCAATGTAACCACCTGGCTTTAATACACGATAGACTTGTTTTAATACATTTTTCCATTTAGCAGGTGAAGAATTAATAAGCCAAACATCTCTCATCATAATATAGTCTACAGTATTGTCTTGAAATCGATGCAAACCAATATCTCCTTCATGAAGATTTGCGTTTTGAAAAGAAAAGTTTTTCACTGTATTAGTTAAACTGGAAACAGTGACTGATTCATAGTCAATACCAATGATTTTTGCATTTGGGAATTCAAAAGCCAGTTCAATATCCCAAACAGCTATGATAGATATAATGTTACTCTATTTCACTTGAACTATGCATACATAACATGTCTTTACCTGTAGCACAACACCAGTCAATAATAAGGGTTGGATTATGTAATGGTATCTTGTAATTGCTTTTCCAAATACGTTTTAACAAATAATGCTATTATTATAATATTAGATCAGTTACTGAGTGTGTGTATGTGTGTGTCTATAATATCCTTTACTTGTCTATGTCGTCTATATATCAAAAAGTTAGTTATTTTCCTATTCTACTCTTTTGAATTTTACCTGTCTCTGTCTCTTCTTCTTTCAGGGCTTGTCTCACTTGACAAATAGAGTTCTTTCAAGAGTAATTCTGCTGAAAATAAAGCAGTCGTATTAGTGGTTGCAGTAGTAGTAGTAGTAGTAGTAGTAGTAGTTGTTGTTGTTGTTGTTGTTGTTGTTGTTGTTGTTGTTGTATGAATAGTGGATATGGATTGATTATTATCGTACAAGATACCGGCCAGCGATTTATGAGTAGGGGTGTGACTTAAAAGTGTCATTTGACTATCTGTGTTCAGTGAATATGGTTTATTTACATAGTCTTCTTCTTCTTTATGAGATCCTGATTGAAATGTACTGATCGAGTCAAATCTTTGTCGTTTTAACCTTTTGGAATGTGAATGCCTTCTTAGTTTTTTCTGTTCACCACTCACTGTATTCCCCATAAAAAAGAACCAAGAAAAAATATTTTTTTATTTTTTTTTATTGACTGAGAATTTAACATCCTATCATTATAGTCCTATAATTAGCGTGAAAAGACATTATCATTATTCTATATAACTACTCAACAATTGTTGTATTTTACAATTTTCCCTCACTTATTGTCACAATCATTGATGCCTCTTTTATGATTGGCTGCGATAAATATTCTGACAAAGGTTTATCTTTCATCTATTCTAAAAAAGGAAATTCATTCGTGATATCTCATAAGAAAAAAAAAAAAAATTTTTTTTTTTCTTTTACATTATCCATTTTTCACCTCTAATGAATAGTACCAAATTATTTTCCTCTTTAGTTTTTAATAGACGCTTATTTCATGATTGCCCAGTAAATTCAGTTCAACCTCTACGTTTATTATTAATTGGCTGTCCTGTAAAGTAGTTCATATAGCATCTTGTTCTTTTTCTGACGTGTTTATAGGGTTCAGGAAAAGGAACTCAGTCTTCTAGACTTGTAAAGAATTTTGGAGTTTCTCACTTATCAAGTGGGGATTTACTTCGAAAGAATATTACTGAGAATACATTGCTGGGACAACAAGCAAAACAATACGTACAAGATGGAAAGTTAGTACCAGATCATTTGCTTGTTTCTTTAATAGATGATGAATTATTAAAAGTGGGAAATATAAACTGGCTATTGGATGGTTTCCCAAGAACAATGACTCAAGCAAAGGCTTTGGATGCTAATTTAAAGAAAATCATGCAGCCTTTAAATCTCGTTGTCAATTTACAAGTCCCTGAAGAAGTTATCCTGCAAAGAATTATGGGTAAATGACAACTATACATCTTCAATTCGTTTTTCTTTATTAAATCCATCGAGAATAGATCGTTGGGTTCATATTCCTTCAGGCAGAGTATATAATCTTTCTTATAATCCACCTCTTAGACCTGGATTAGATGATATAACAGGAGAGCCTTTATCAAAGAGACCAGATGATACACCAGAAGTATTCAAAGTTCGTTTAGAACAACATCATGCAATGGCAGAACCTTTATTGGAGCATTATCAAGATATCGTCGTCCATTGCAAAGGAGATACCAGCGACGAAATATATCCTCAAATAGAAAGGGAAATTGTAAATAGATTCAACATCTTACCTAATTATGCACCTGATAATTACTCTGTTGCTTCTTTAAGACAACAAGAAGAAGAGAAAATCGTTGCAAGTGCATCAATCTAATAAATAAATGATCATGGTTTTATTATTATTATTATTATTATGTGTGCACAGAGAGATTGGCTGTAATACGTTTATTTGGACTCACTAATAAGAAACTGTGTGTTTCAGACTCATCAAACTCTGTAGTAGTTGAAACACCAAGTAAACAAGGAAGGCAACACCCAGAACAGCATAATAAAATTGACTAATTCACATAAGTATATCTATCTATATAAGATGATGATGTCACTACTTACAAATACAAGAAAAAAGGGTACAAACACATGAGACATGTTAATATACACAATACCATCCAAACGTCTTACAATCAATCCAATGAACGTATAAAACAAAAGACCTAAAACAACAAATAGCACTGTATAGATCAAAACAGTCACTTTCCCTTGATGGGCAACTTCAGGCTGAGTAGTCATTCTTGCATAAAAACGATATTTCAAAAACAAAGCCAAAGCCCATTTTATCCCCACTAAATACAAAGGTATAAAGACAATACCCCATGAACACGTGATCACTTTATCAATTCGCAACACAACGAGTATCACTAGACAGGCGCGAACAACAATAGACCACCATAGAACAGAAGAAAGACCTTCTTTCATAATCACAGTATAGACTAGGATATGAACTGCTTCAAAAGTGAAATAAGGGATAAACACGACAGAAGCCGTCCACGAAACAACCCCATCAAGTCGAAGAATAACGAATATCTGGAATAAGACAAATAAGACCGTGTTCAATATCCATAAGGCTCGTTTTATCATCACAGTGTCATTACTGTTTCGCTGTGTTTGCTTCTCCTCGTCATCCGGCTTTTGCGGAGTGTTGCTTTGGAATCGATAAAGTGTGCCTGCACCGAATAAGAGGATGTTTAATATCCACGCTGGTATCCACACGACGGACCAGGACCAATCGATAATTCCGTCAATGCGCACAGTGACAAAAGCAATCAACACAATAAATAGTACAAAGACGAGTGTCATCAGGAGTAGTAATGAGCATAATTTGGATTCTATCTCTGGATCGAATAAAGGGCTCATCATTGTATCCATCATTTGAAGGCCCAAATCTCCGTATTTATCGTATATTTTTCGTTTATGTTCGTCGCTGAGTACTTCATAAGCTTGGTTAATTTCTTTAAACTACATAGATGAATAAGAAGGAATCAACAGCAATCAATCAATTCATATTTACTTGTTCGAGACTATTGGGATTCTTATCAGGATGGTATTTTAACGCTTGTTTACGATACGCCTAGTCATAAAGTGTCAATCAATGACAGTTTTGTTATATGAGGTGTCTTATACCTTTTTAATCTCCTCAGGAGTGGATGATTTTGGTATACCAAGCACCTTATACAAATTAGTAGTAGCTTCACTCATTGTGAAAAGAGAAAAGAGCAATAATAAACAAAAAAAAAAAAAAAAAAAAAAAAAAAAAAAAAAAGCCTGTGTTATATTTTTAGCATACAATTCAAAGCCTCTTCTTTGTGTATCATTTTCTATTGTTTTGAAACCTAAAATTGTAAAATTCTGCAAAATAATGGATCGGAAATCGCTCATTAGTGTCCCTTTTTTCACGTGTCTTCTTTTCTTGTCATTGGCCAGCAAACTTCTCTACGTAAGTGACAATAAGTCAAACTCATATTGTACAAAATCATATATAAGCGTGCATAGCATAAATGAAATAAAAGTATCATTCGACAAGTGAAACCAGTCAACATCATCTCTATAGGTATACCATATATACTCTCTACATAGCCTTGATAGTCTTTGAGACATTGCATCTTGATGGTGGAGGAGCCGTAATAAGTCAAATAGGGAACTAAGCGATCTTACTATTATAACCCTGGCTTTGTACTACAGAAACAAACGGCTCAGTTGAAAGAAGCTTTATATACTACAGGTCTCTTGTAAACATACAGTTCTTTAGAGATAACAGTGACTTTATATGTCTCTCTATAATGGACAAGTAGTAGTGTATATGTTAATTAGTATGCGTAGAAGTAACAAAGAAAAGTCTCTGTAAATCAGCACACTTTTTTTGTGGTAAAAGTTATTCGCATGTGCTTGTGGTCCTCCTCTCCTTACTAACATATTCCAATAAGAAGTAATCTTAAACATGTACTTGTAATACACTAGATTCATACACTGAAGCATTACAATCATTGCATATATGCAAGAAGTTACATATATAGACATTAGATAACTCTGAATCCGTAAACACTGCTATGTACGAACACACAATGTTGGTGCTCCCTTTGTCAATCTCTATTTTTGTCAAGTCTTAATGTTTTGTTTACTCTATGAAAAGGGGGAGGCTCTTGTTTTTTTCTAGAAAGACAACACATGGCTTATTCTATAAAGGATGTATTAGAAGATCCTTGAATGATATTACGTTTTATTAATACTACTATACGTAAGACTGAATGCATTCTATACATTACTATTAAAGTGCGTTATAGCACTAATGTATAATACTATATTTATACTAAGGTTCAAGCGTGATGATTGCTGCTGATCACCCAAGTGAGCTTTTACTATACAGTTTAGTAGTAGTGTATTCATTCCGTAAAATTCAAAATTATTTGGGGTAAAGGAGAGTTATGATAAAGGAGTAAAGGAGGAGGCTAATGTATCACGGAATCATTCTTAATTTGTCTATATTTCATTTTAAAACTGATGTTGTATTTGATCGTCATGTAGTTTAGATGCAGAATTTAAAGGAGTTGGTTGCACATAAAAAAGAAAGAATAGCCGATCCTTTTTATTATAAACATAGTTGTTGTATATATATATCTTGATATGACGATGTTTCATCTAACGCATATGATACAATTTGGGCGTTTTAAATAACACAGAATGAAAGTGATCTGCAACAAACAAATATTTTGTGTTATCAATCACTTGACTCTCACTTGTTGATCGTCCAGATACTTATAAAATAGCTTTGTTTTTTATCTTGTATTTTTTTTTTTTTTTTTCCTCTTCTCTTCATCCCCCTCTTTGATATATACAATATGAACAATAACAATCAAGTCAACTTACCACCTATTCAACATGTCCTTAAGGGTTTATTCAACACTACTGGTGATTACCGTAAGTCCTAATATGAAATAACATGCACATTGATACTCATAATAATATTAGAGAAAAATCATCAACGACGTTCTTCTTTTGGCTATGATTCTACAATAGAAGCAGCACGATCTCTACAGAAAATGTCTTCACTAGGAACGTCTTGTTACCATTGCTCACCTGCTCTACCTTATGCTGGCTACCAGAATATGCAGTTCAATAGATCACATCGTCGTACTGTTTCCGCAACCCTCGAAGCTCCATTTTATCAACCACCAATGCATACTCATTCTATACCCCAACCCCAGCAACATCAAGCTATTCCATTCCCTCGTCGCGCGAGAGCTCATACAACATCTGGTTATCCACCAACTATGGTTTTTGCTCCCCGTCCATACGCTTCTTCTCCTCATGGCGCACCTATTACTCAACCTAATAATAACAGTACAAATCACACGAGCCTTCCTGCTCCTTCAAGTCATTCATTAGTAGTCCATCGTCCAAAAGAACAACAATCCACGACAAACACTCATAGATACCACTGTCATCATTGCAGCAAAAAGTTTTCACGACCTTCTTCTTTACGTATCCATATCTATTCTCACACAGGTGAGAAACCTTTCGTATGCCACCATCAAGGATGTGGCCGCAGTTTCAGTGTTCATAGTAACATGCGTAGACATTTACGTGTCCACTATTATTCTCAATCACAACAAGACACTAAAGATCAACATCAAGGAAGGCAAGTATTGAAAAGCATGAGATTGCCCATCATACCTGCACAACAAGAACAAGACTTGGTAGCTTTACCTTGATTATGTACCTTTATAGTTGTTGTATATATATATATATATATAATTAAAAAAAAAAAATGTCATATTTATACCTATACCAAATGCGCCACTTGTTCTTTTTTTTTTTTTTTTCCTTGTATTATTTGTTTTTCAAATAGGTGTAACTTACACTTGTTGTAACAAGGAGTTGAAGATCAGTTGATAATGTGATTTAACTTACGCGCTTCAGATCGACATCAATTTATGCTAGTGCCTGAACTTTATTAATGCGCTGCACTATCACTTTGCACAAATACTAAATAAAAACACGCGCGTGTCTTTAAACAAAAAGTTCAAAAATCAACCTGTTTACAAGCAGTATGATTATTTAACCATTTTCGTTAGTATACGTTTTATTTGAAATATTTATTATTTGTCATTCAAAGAAGTATCCCTTTTCCGCAGTTCATCGAAGTAAGGATCTAGAATGAAATTAGTTACGTAGCAACACATGAAATGATCTCACTTACGTTGTAAGGCATCGCTTGCTGTGATACGTTTTTCAGGTGGATATTCCAAAAGTTGCTTCAAAAGGTCGAGACCATTATGATCGAGTTTAGGGAAGAGTGTATCTAGTTGTATTCTTGGGAAAATCTCGAAATCTCGCTTATATTCAGGAAGTTGAGATACTTTGGGCCAACTCTCTTCGGTAGGTGTCCCTAACACTTTAAATATTCTCTGTAATTGATCAGAAATTGAATTGCCGGGGAATAAAGGTCTTCCAGTTGCCATTTCTACGATCCTTGTCATTATTGTGTATTCAAAGCATCTATTTTATATTCTTTTACCTGCAAAAATACAGCCTGCAGACCATAAATCAATAGAGGTTGAGTATTGACGAGAGCCCATCAAAACATCAGGCGCACGATACCATAAAGTAACCACCTATGAACTTCAATTTAACCGTCTCTTTCTTTTTTTACCATCTTGAATACGAACCTCATGTGAGTAACTTCTTACAGGAATACCGTAAGCTCTAGCAAGCCCAAAATCACCTAATTTTAATTCACCTTTCTGTATAGAAAAGAGTCAGTTACCACACATTTCGCTCTATTCTCTTTTACCTTATTGATAAGTAAGTTTTGCGGCTTCAAATCCTATACAAAAAGGTAAATTTTCTTGTCTTTTTATCTCCTAAAATAAAGTCATTTTACTCTATGCAAAACTCTATGGGCATGACAAAAAGCAATGCCTTTAAGTAGCTGATACATCAATTGCTATTCACATAGTCAGTCTATTGGTCTCGTGTTGTCACATAAGCCACTCACCTTTAAAGTAGTAACATCAATATCTCCACCATATGAATCTAGAAACTTTTTTAAATCTGAATCCAAATATTCAAACACGAGTGTCAACTTCTTTTCAGTATGTAGAACGTCGTATAATCTATATTGAACCTTTTTTTGTTTATAAACCTAGTTATTTTGGTGTTGAATAACTTTTATATACCTAACAATATTGGGATGTTTTAATTCCTTTAGTAAAGAAATCTCTCGAATAGCCGTACAAGGAACCTAAGCTTTTTTTATAAACAACTCTTGTTATTTTAAAGTGTACTTTTTTTTTTTCTTTTACTCCTTCTTCTTCGTTATCTAATCGAATACGCTTTAAGGCAACAACTTCATTGGTTTCACGATTTTGAGCCTTGTAAACGATACCATAAGTACCTGAAATAAAATACATTAAAATCATGTAATGGGATGATAAAAGGTGGATCAAATACCCTCTCCTAGCTTTTCAATTTTCTACCGTATTTCAAGTATTAGTAAACTAGCCTTTGTTAATGAACGTTTTATTTGTAATTTACTTGATATTTATCCATTAAAGAAGAGAATAAAAAAGAGAGATAGGGTTACTTTAAATTCAGATGAATGTTAGTTTTATTCTGGACGAATAGGAATTGACTATTAGGTATAATATTCACTTTTTTGGAACAAAGTAAAAATGGAAATTATACGAAAAGAGATTATAGTTTTACATTTTGATCCATATCTCTTGCAGATAGGCGTATTTGCTACGGCAGTATTGAGTTAGAAGGACTGAACTTCATTTCTCTTTCTTTTTTTGATCAAATTGGCAAACGGTATTATCATTCTATTCAAAGATGCATTGACAGTATGCTGTGCCAGACATTTTGTTAGATCTCATTAGCTGCTCCAAAGTCATTGCTCACAGCATGATATTGAATATTCAATACCCTTATGTCGAAATCAGAAACAGATTATTACAGAAGATATATCTTCATCTGATCTAAAAATCAATTTCTTCTTGACCAAATTCCCATTTTTACTTTGCTCGAATAAGGCAAGTTAGCTTTGATTCGCCCAACCTTGTAAGTAAATTTTGAATGCGCACCTGGATAGGAGCATTACATACATGCATAGAAAGAGAAAAATGACCTGTGTTCTTATATTTATTTTGTAAAACGTCAATGGTGTATGTTTTTTAGACCTTGAAAGGTATGGCTTCCTTTCTGTCGTAAATACTTTAAAACTTCTTCTTATAAAAATCAAAGTAAAAACCGTACTCAAAGGCATGTTTTCAAGGTGTCATTATCAGATATATTGGCGCAGAATATAAACGAATATGCAAAATGATTGAGAGTTATGGCATTTCAAAAACAAATTAAGACCGACGTTCCCAACATTCTTGAGGAAAAAAAAAAAAAGATATAAGTGAACAAGATATTAAACATTCCTCTTTTTTTTTCTTTGTGCATACAATTTTTTATCTTTTCACCACACTGTTCCTTTGTTCGAGGAAGGGGGGCAGGAGGAGATGGAGTTTTGTATTAAATGTTGAATAATATTCTTGGCTTACAATGATTGAATTTCGATTGACTACAGGTGCCTATGGAGTTATGCTGGTTGGTGTTTTCAACAAACATTGATCGTTTCAAATTCGCCGGGCTTCCCCCTCTCATGGGTAGCTGATAACGGGGCCCTTATCTGAAACTGACTGTACATGGGGGAATTGCAAGGTGAATGTCGGCGCATCGGTCTGAAGCCTTGGCCTCTTATGAGGGTAACCTAACTAGGGGGTTGCTCAGGATAAACGGGTAGAATTAAAATCACATCTGGGTGTTTGGCGTACTTTGGTCAGAAGAAGGCCTTACATAATTTGGGTTCTGTGGCATGTTGGGTTCTCTAGATGTGGCATACCTCATAGACGGAGCTTGGTTTGTTTCTCGGAAATTTAAGCAAAGTTGCCTGCGTTCGTTGTTCTTTTATTGGGTAGTAGGAAATTCCCCTCCCCGCCTAAATGCGTTCTTGTGCGGATCTCCTTGTGGGACTGATGGAACGGCTCTTTTCCAATGAGGGAGTCGCATGGGGTAATCTTACGTGGACTGTTGCTGTTCAGATGTTGTTGAAAGACCGTTTGGGCACATGGTGACTTTCCGGCGCAACTATAAAGGGTCTACTGGTTCTTCTCTTGGGGAAGATCTTGTTGGAGTAGACTTGGTTGTTAAGTTTGAGGGTATTTATTCTTCATATTTTTTTTTTGGGATTAGATATACTTCTGCCTTCTCGTGGCTAGTCCTGTCAGTAGCAAAGTATTCATGCTTTGTGAAGCTAAAAGAAGTATTTTTATTTTATATAATAAATTGCTTAGTGTGTATGATTTGTCTTGTTCTCTTATAATATCTTTTTCCTTTTATTTGTTTACCTATACAAACATTTCAATAAATTGAAAGTACTTTTTTATGGTTGATAACATACCATTTCCATGAATGAATAAGAGTTTCTTATGGAGAGTTATTTTCGTGCAAGCTTTGATACATATGGATCTATCAATTCCAAACAAAGACTTTGTTCTAATGCACTACACAGTGTGAATCACCGCTTTACAATTCAGAAATAAAGCAACATGAATCTCCACCTCAAACTGAAGGATGTTATAACCAAGCACTGGAAATATATGCATCTAGCACATTTGTGTAGAACTAAGTTACTACAGTACCCGCGTTATATAAGGCTACGTTATATAGTGCTAAATCCTATATAGTGCTAGAAGTTTCAAAGAAAAAATGACCATCTGCTAACAAATCTGTGAAAAACCGCGCTATATAATGCTAAAATCCTATTTAGTGCTGAGAGGTGCCTGAAAAAAAGCTAGCACTATATGGCGCGACTACTGTACTATTATAGCTTTAAGAGTACCAGGTTGTACAAAGGAGACTGTACTATATATATCAGAGTTTTTTACAGAGAGAGCTTCTTGAGTTGGAAACGAAGCTATATACCTCTTTAGTTCATAAAATCATAATGCTTATTTGGAGATTATAAATATCTCATCAAAGAGGCTCCTGAAAAGTTGGGCATTAGGAAGAGAGGAGCTTCCAAAAATCTCAATTCAAGGTTTTTGCATAACGATACTATAATTGTATGATATATGGCTTATTTGCGCCATAGATATACCTTTGGTAAGCTTCAAATTGATTTAACTAGTCAGATGTACTGTTGCTCAGATACTTGAGTTATGTCTCTACACATTGTAGTATTGTATGGGATACATAGTAATGTCAAAATTATTTTAAAGCATTTTATTGATTATTGATGTTTTTTTGCATTTCTTCTAATATCATCTTAGTGACCATTTCACGTAGTTCTTCTTCATCTTGAACGCCTCCTTGCTCTTCGATCTTTTTAATGATTTCTTGCATTTTAGTATTCATTTCTTCACTCAACTCCTCTTCTTCTTCTTCGGGACTTTGCATAGTGTGTGCCAAAGAATCAGCTGTCTCTTCTTCTTCTTTGGGCAATTCTTCTTTAGTGATACCTGCTAATAATTCAGCAACTTCTTCCCATCCCTCTTGATAAGCATTCAAAGCAGGTGTCACTCCTTCATCGTTCACATGCTTAGGATTTGCGCCATTATCTAACAATAATTGAGCTATGTCCACAGTCTCAGCTACATAAAGTGGTGTATCTTTATCAAAATCTTCGATATCTACGGTAGCTCCTCTTTCAATCAAATATTTTACAATTTCAGCTTGATTATAAGACACTGCCGCATGCCTACATAAGCATATGTATATATATGAGAACCCGCAGTTTTCGTTTGTTATATTCTTATTTTACATTGCCGTATATCCAAACTCATCGTGACTATTGACTTCAATACCACTGTCTAGCAGTTCCTGGTAACAATACATTCAGTCAGCTCTCCGCAGTAACTTTGTCGAAATGAATCAACAACTTACCTTGACTCTTTCTAACTGACCATCACCTAACGAGGGGGGAAAAAAGAAAGACATTTCAGCAATTCCGATATATACAAGCGTTTTTGAAATTACCAGCAGCAACCCATAAATTATCTTGTGAAGTAGAAACTTTAGCAATCATTGTTATTGTAATGTCAAGTAGAAGAAACAAAAAAAAAAAAGTACTTTTTATTTTTTATGCTACACCGTGGCTTGTACTGAAATTCCCCACTCTTTTCAGTTACCGCTTTCTTCTCTTCTCTTTTAACAATACGATGGCAGAACCAATAACAGACAAACAACGAGCCATTCGAGCTGAGAAACAAGTTGAAAGATTAGAAAGAGAACTCGAGCTTATTAAATCACGCTCGAAGGTAGAAAAGTGTCTAAAACCATTACAATGCACTACTCATACCTAACATGCACATAGAAACCAACCAATGGGTCGAGCTCTAATTCACCTGTCCCGATAAGAGAGGCAGATAAAGTAAACTTTCAGTTACAAGAACAAGTAAAAGATTTAAAACATCAACTTAAAAGTCAACAAGCTGAACATGCTAAAATTCAAGAAACCTTAAACACAAAAACAAGTATGAAGTGAGATGAAAAACTAAAGTTCCGGTGCTATAAGTCTACTAACAAGAAGTTCATTAGCTGAATATGAAACCAGACTTAAAAGAATGAGAGGTAAAGAACACAAAGAAAAGCCGTTACAGTATGCTGAGAATGCCTTTTGTAGAAATTTTCAGCCAAGCAACTAAAAATATTGATAATTATCGAGCAAGTATTGCTACTAAAGACACAGAAATTGAAAAACTAAAAGCAGAACTTGAAGAGTGTCAAGTGAGAGAAGAATCTTTGAAAGCCACTTCGGAATCACAACAACGTAACGTCTTGTATAATTAATAATGCATTATCCTTACTGGCTTTCTTTATAGTAACAATTGAGAAATTAAACACAGAAGTGACGAGTACAAAGACATTCTACGGAGCAGAAATAAAGCAGCTGGAGGCAAAAAACAGACAACTAGAATCACAATACGAACAAACAAAGGCAAACTATGAACAGTATAAAAAGAGAGCACACGTCCTTTTGGAGAAAAATAAGGAACATAAATCAGAGAGTGCTAGAGTGAATGAGTTGCAGGAGCTAGTGGAACAACTTCAATCCCAAAAATCGTAACTATGGAAACACGCTTGCCCTGGACCGACTTTAATTTTCGTAAATAGTAAATATGAATTGGAACAGCGTGAAAAAGCAGAACAACAAATTTTATTAGAACACGATCTTCGAAAAGCTATTGACCGTATTAATGAACTGGAATCAACTCAAAATAGACTTTCAAAAGAAAAAGACAATAAAGAAAAGTTATTATCTGAACTACAACTCACTTTTTCAAAGGAAAAAAAGGACTTGGAATCCAGTAAATTACAAAAGAAAAATTGGCAAGTTGATGCATGAATAACCTTAATTTTTTTTTTTATCAAGAGCTCCGAACTGACAACACCACGTTAACGAAGCAACTGGAAGACTTACAACTAAAATACAATGAATTATTGGAGGCACCTCATGATAGTGAAAAAGTAGATACTACCAAAGACAGTCAAGAATTAGATAAAGTAACTGAAAAGTTAATTCAACTCAAGATACTTGTACATGAATTAGAAGAAGCCAATGAATCCTTAAACCAACAAATAGCTGCAAAAGATAAAGAAATTGAGAAGCTACTTGTATCAACACCGAATTCACCTCCACCCATGGATGAAACGTTTGATTCTACGCCTCCCTCTCAACCAGGGAGCTATAGTCCCACAGGAAGCGATGTATACGGTAAATAAGATGATGAGTGACAAAAATAGATGGAACTAACTCTTTTAAAGCTTCAATGAGTTCCTTACTTTCCCCACTGGTATCGCGACAGATTCCAGATGAAAAAGTAGGGTTACAGAAACAAGTACAACGTCTCAGCGAAATGCTTCAAGAAAGCGAAGAAAAAGTGGTCGCATTAAAAAGTCAAGAAAAGGTAACTAACAAAACCTCTTCTTCTTTCTGGATGACTAAAATGACTTTAGGTACTAAAAGATGAATTAAGGTAAGGCTCTTTTTTAAGACGTGAAGCGGTCATTTTAAGAAACCAACGCCCTGTAAAAAGAAAAATAGATGCTTTTGAAAAGCGTCAAGATATGAATGTTGAGTACTTGAAAAACGTGTTGATCAAATTTTTAACTTCTGATAACAAACAGGTATATAGAATGATTGGTCTATATAAAGTTGCTGACATATTATAAATAGACCATGGTTCCTATTCTAGCTAAACTGTTATATCTCGATGAAACAGAAACAAACAGTTTAAGAGACAGTTGCATAAATAAATAAATGAAACCGACTAAGCAAACGCGGCCGATATAAATACAAAGGCCTTTTATTATTTTATTACTATTTGTTGTTGTTGTAATTATGAGTGGCTTTCCTCGATATCAATACTTTTTCATTAAATCTCGTGCCAACGATGTAGTGTTGGACGTTTATAACGGTGAACTCAAAGTAAAAACACCCTTTGCAAAATCAATTACATATTACTAACATTTACTGTCGTAAAATAGAAAGATACGAATATTATTATTTACAAAAAGGTACACTTTTTTCTATTAGAGTATAGTATTGATCCTTATGCATTATCATAGAAAACAAACAATGATATTGATAACCAGGTAATTTCATTAATTGAATAAACTGATTGCAGATATAGCCTTACTAAAAAAAAAAAAAAAAAAAAAATAAGCTTTGGTATGCTGAAGGTGGCTTTATTGTCAACAAAAAATCTGGTTTAGGTATTCTCGACTATTATTCCTCTCTTTTTATTTTACTGAATTTTATGTAATATTAAGTCTTGGATGTTGCTGGCGGAAGACTCAAGCCTGATAACTATATAATTCAAAATGAACGTCAACATGGGTAATTCTAATTTTATATTATAGTTACATATATCTGTGGTAAACTCTAAAGTATAATTCTAGTTCCAAAACCCAACAATTTGGCTATCGCGAGGGGTTTGTTTATCTCTTGGCTGATCCTAGCTTAGTTATTGATATCAGGGTAAGTTGCTTTTTTATATTTTACGATAATAACGTTAGTCATGATCAATATCTCTTTCTATACATCAGGGTGGCGGTGCTAAGGAAGGCACAAAGCTAATTATCTACAAAGCAAAAACTAAGGATAATGCTAACCAGCTTTGGTTTCTCGAGCCTGTTGCTGGGACTATCCCGCCATCATCTCAAAACGCAGGCTATAGTTTGCACAATGATTCCTTAGGTCATAACCACAATGCTCGTCCACAGACTGGCAACTCTCTATCATCATCTACAGGGGGTCATTCTTATGGTGGTAACAATCAATACAATAGCAATGCCGCTCGTCCTAATAACACTATGGGAACTACAATTACTACCACTACCACTACATCCTTTTCTTCCCAGAATGCCATTCCTCCATCTTCATCTCAATACTCTCGTCCTTCTCATGTTAACACCACGTCTCAATACGGTAACTCTCAGCCCTCTTCTCAATTCAGTGCGTCTCGTCCTTTCGCTACTACTGCTTCACCTCAGACTGCCAGTTATGCAACAAAGTATTCCACCACTCCCTCTAGTTCTTCTCAATTCAATACCAATTCCTCTCATTTGAATATCAATAACACTTCATCTCACCAGAAGTTTGGCACTTCACCAAATTCTGGGTATGGTGGCACTTACCAACAAGCCCAAGCACCTGGAAGCAACTACCGCCGCTAATGCATAAGCAGGAATATACAATTTTTCTTTTAAATAATAAACACAGTACTTTAGTAAAAAAAAATACTCTTATTTTATATGCAACTTTGGATCGTATTCAATATTAAATAGATAGGTGTGTTTATGTTATATGAATCACTTAATTAGGACCATACACTTTTTTTTTTTGTTTTGTTTCCAAATGTGTGACGTCAACTCCATTGTTTTTGAACTTGGCCCTGGGTGAGTGTAAAAAACATCGCCAGAGTATCCTCCCAAAAAAATTGAAGGCAGTCCATTTTTTTTTTTTCCTCTTCTTTTGTTAATCTCTCCCTTCTCTTTTTTTTTTTTAATTAATTAAAACATGCTTCGTCTCGCTGCTGCTCGTACTACCCGTGTTGTCGGTCGTCGTAACGCCTCCACTGTTGCTGTTCAAAACCTTGAAGCTCGTTGGAAGACTCTTTCCACCGCTGAACAAAATACCATTGCTAAACAACTTGAAGAAGCACAAAAGGGTGACTGGAAGGCCCTTTCTCTTGACGAAAAGAAGGCTGCTTGTAATTAACTAGATGATTGATTTGATCAACTATTTTGACATTAACCTGTGTCTTATTTTATAGACTACATTGCCTTTGGTGCCCACGGTCCTCGTGAACCTTTAACCAAGCCCGGTCATGGTGCTAAGGTTTTCGCTGGTGTTGCTGGTGTTCTTGCTGCTTCTGGCGCTCTCTTCTATGCTATCCGTGTTAATGGTAATATATACATTTTTTTTTGTTTTAATCGCGGGGGACAAATTTTTTTAACCATCATATTTAGGACAAGAAACTCCTCGTACTATCAGCAAGGAATGGGAAGAAGCTACCAACGAATACCTCAAGAGCCAAAACTCCAACCCTGTTTCCGGTATCTCCTCAGAAGGTTACAAAGGAACCGGTTATGTCGTCAGCAAATAAACAAACTTCATTTAGTATATCACTTTTTAGAAATGATATTTATTTAAACGTATTTATTATTATAAAAAATATTTGTTTTAAAATCAACATCTTTTATTGAGAGCTTCATTTAGTAAGGGGTATCTTTTCTGACTGTCAAAATTTCTAGCTTTCAAAACTTCTCGAGATTTTTTTTTTTTTTTTATTTTTGTTTTTCTTTGAATCCAAAAAGATGGCACAAAAACAAGTCAACATTACAGATCTCGATTTAGTTTCACTTCAACAAGTTAAGACACAATTAGAAGAGGTATTTGCTAATATCACTGGTCTCAATGATGAAGTGGTTTAACAGATGATGATTAGGAATTAAGTCATTTGACTCAATCATATACAAAACTCAAAGGTGTGCAAGGTAGATTCAAAGATTGTGCTGACAGTGTTGATGCCTTGAAAGTTGAAAAAGCCGATGGTAAGACTGCAGTAGAGTTGAATGAATTCCCTTTTCGATTAACACGTTCCATCTCAGATAAAACCATCCTTGTGCCTCTAACCTCATCTCTTTATGTTCCTGGTAAAATTAGCAATGTCAGCAAAGTTATTGTAGATGTCGGTACAGGCTATTATGTCGAAAAGGTTAGTTTAGGAGTGAATATTATATTGGTGAAATAGGCTCATTTGTATTCCAAATAGTCTGTTGGTGATGCGTCCAAGTTCTACAATAATAAAGTGAGTTATGTCAAGAAAAACCTTGAAACACTTGAAAAAACTGTGACAGAAAAGCAAGGCACATTAAGAGGTAAGATTACATGACTTGCATTGCAACCAATTGTGTCTTATTGTTTTATTAGCTGTTGTCAATATTATGCAAGATAAAATTCAACAGGAACAAAAATAACTTCATTAATAAACTAGTGTTTTTGTTGTAGAATTGTTAAAAAAGTACGCGTCAAAATAGGTAGTTCAGATTATGGTAACATCAAAGATGCTAGAGTCAGATCAGCTATGGAAATCATGGGACTGACCTTATGTAATCCAATTGAACTACAACAAGTATGATATAGCCAATTAGACAATAACAAGTAAATCTATTTCCTCCAACTTGGAGTGCAATACATTTCTATAGTTACGATAACATGTCTAATTTTAAAAGAAAACTTCCTTCATTTATAACAGTATGCTACTCCAGGTCAATGCACTATTTTATGAGAGGATATGCATGAATGTTGGCCTCTGAAAACGAAAGACATAAACAAACAAACAGTCTGAAATGACGTGTATTGATTAAAGGTTTTTATTTTTATGAACATTGAATTATGCTGATAAAACACTACGCGCTACAACACTGAGTTTTAATCAAGAAAATCATATCATCATGAAAAACGGCCACAACACTTGAATTCTTTTTCTATTTCATAAAGTCAAGTATTCGACGAGAGCATAATAGTTCTTACTCTCTTAGTAATATTTAATCAACGTAAACAGTAATATTTGTTTTTATAAACAGCTTGAAACTCACTCGCAGTTTAGATGGCTTCTCAAAAAGAAGAACCTAATACCTCCATGCTATTCGGAAATGCAACTGATGACGACCCATTTAGTCAAATAAGCAAAGATAAATCCGATGCTAGTAAAACCAAGAATGCATCTGGAGATGTTTCCAGTTTATTCGGTAATACCTCGGATGGAAACGCAGATGTTTTCTTTTCATCTACAAATGCAACTACGAACGCAACTCCTCAATTCGCGAATGTCCCTTTGACATCCACAGCGGCGTCTTTCTTTGACCAACCACAAGCCGAGGGTAACTTTTTTGATAACCTCGGCCAAAAAAGCACTACTATTCAGCAACAAGACCAACAAGTCCCCACTACTACACCTGCTGTATATGATTCCACCGCCAACAATACCTATGACTACTCTCAGCAACAGACACAAGAGCAGCAATACGGTCAATCTCAATGGATACAATTCGACCCTAATGTACATTATTACTACGACGAGCAAGGTTATGTACATTATTATGACCCAAATACGAATCAAGAATACGATATGAGTCAATACGGTTATGGGGAGCAAGATCAAACTTATGACTACCAATACGATCCACAATACGCAGAGTATTACACGCAACAAGGTTACGACCCTAACGTTTATCAACAGCAGCAGGAAGGTCAAATTCAAGACAATTACGACCCTAACGCCTATCAACAACCACAACAAGAAGCTCATGTTTCAGATAATTACGATCCTAATGCTTACCAACAACAACAGGAAGGCCATGTTCAAGATAGCTACGATCCTAATACTTACCAACAGCAGGTAAACCAAGCTCAAGAAAGCTACGACCCCAGTGTCTATCAACAGCAGCAGGAAAGTAACGCCCAAGAAAGCTACAATCCTAATGCCTATCAACAGCAGCAGCAAGAGGGCAATGTTACAGACAGTTATGATCCTATCGCTTCCCAACAACAAGATGCTTACACTCAAGATAGCTACGACCCCAGTGTCTATCAACAGCAGCAGGAAAGTAACGCCCAAGAAAGCTACGACTTTAATGCTTATCAGCAAGAGAGTCATCTCACAGAAAATTATGATCCTAAAGCTTTCCAACAACAACAAGATGCTTACACTCAAGATAGTTATGATCCCAATGCCTATCAACAGCAAGAAGAAAGTCATACCAAAGATAGCTACGACTCCAATACCTACCAACAGCAACAGGAGACCCAAGTTGAGCATAATTACAATCCAAGTGATTACCAACAACAACAAGAGAGCTATGCTCAAGATAGTTATGACCCTAATGCTTATCAACAGCAGCAGCAAAGTTATACTCAAGACAATTACGACGCTCCCGCTATTATTGAGCAATCATCTGTTTCCTCCCCACCTATATTAGAACGTGTTGTTTCCCCCCCTCCCCAACAGCAAGGTCATTCTCAGGATATCTATAGCCCTTCTGCTGCTATCGAAAGATCTACTATTGCTTCTCCACCCATAGCTGAGCACATTGTCTCTCCTCCTCCCCAACAGCAAGGTTATTCTCAGGATATCTATAGCCCTTCTGCTGCTATCGAAAGATCTACTATTGCTTCTCCACCCATAGCTGAGCACATTGTCTCTCCTCCTCCCCAACAGCAAGGTTATTCTCAGGATATCTATAGCCCTTCTGCTGCTATCGAAAGATCTACTATTGCTTCTCCACCCATAGCTGAGCACATTGTCTCTCCTCCTCCCCAACAGCAAGGTTATTCTCAGGATATCTATAGCCCTTCTGCTGCTATCGAAAGATCTACTATTGCTTCTCCACCCATAGCTGAGCACATTGTCTCTCCTCCTCCCCAACAGCAAGGTTATTCTCAGGATATCTATAGCCCTTCTGCTGCTATCGAAAGATCTACTATTGCTTCTCCACCCATAGCTGAGCACATTGTCTCTCCTCCTCCCCAACAGCAAGGTTATTCTCAGGATATCTATAGCCCTTCTGCTGCTATCGAAAGATCTACTATTGCTTCTCCACCCATAGCTGAGCACATTGTCTCTCCTCCTCCCCAACAGCAAGGTTATTCTCAGGATATCTATAGCCCTTCTGCTGCTATCGAAAGATCTACTATTGCTTCTCCACCCATAGCTGAGCATATTGTCTCTCCCCCTCTCCAGCAAGAACAACGAAGCTATACCCAAGATAGTTATGACCCCAAAGCTTATTCTCTGACTCAAACCTCTAATGGAAAATTCGAGATTGAAGGTTACTATCACCCTCCTGCCGCTATTGAGCGATCTGCCACTGTCCCTCCACCTATAACGGAACGCATTGCCTCTCCTCGCCCTCAGCTCGTTCCGTGTCCTGATCCTCAATGTGAAGGCGAAAACAAACCCAAGGCTAAATTCTGTTGTGAGTGTGGACGTCCACTTGCAGGTATTTCGCGATCCACAACCCCTGCTGCTAATTTGTCCTCGGAGCATATGGAACCTTTTAATCCTGCCTCCTTTGGCGCCGTTGCTGAACAAATGCAGCGTAATGCACTTGATGACGCTCGTGAAGCTATCAAAAATACAATGAGTCAATTCATAGAGAGCTCTACTGTCATTCATGAAGACCGACAACTTGCTTTGGATTACATTCAACGCCGTTTACCTGCATTTGAAGAAGAAAGTAAAGTGTTGTTATGGACTATTGTCAAAACAATGTTAGAGCACTCTGATAATGCCTTGGGTGATGGGTAAAAAGATAAAAGGTAGTTTTTTTTTTTTACTGGATTTCTCATGCCTTTTATTGTAGAGGAAGCTTGGATAAAGCCATTGTTCAGTTGATCCTTGTAAAGGAAGAACGGGACAGTATAACACGACTGGATGAACTAGAAGATGTTTTGCTTACTGGTGACCGTGAAAAGGCATGTGAATTTGCCTGGAATCATGATATGTGGGGTCACAGTTTCATTATTGCAACTGGAAACAGCGAATTGTTGAAACGTACAGTGACCAAGTTTATACAGAAGGAGTTGTATTCTTCGTTAGTAGAACTAGTGCCTCAAGTCGCTGGAGATAACAAGGCATTACGTTTATTGTATTCTACTTTGAATGGTGCAGACGCAGGTATGAATATATATATATATACATTGTTTAATTCGAAAACTTATTCGTTCATAGTATCCGAGTTTATGAAGCAAGCAGCGAACGATGATGGAGAATACACGGAGCAATCACTTTACGGATGGAAACGAGCACTCGCTTTGCTTTTAGCAAATCGGTCTTCGAACGATCAACAGATCATTCATGAGTTGGGTAACCAGTTAAAGAAATTAGGCTCACAGAAAAACGATGCCCAATTATGGTAAACTTTTTAAGGATGATTAAATATCGCAGAGCTAAAAAAGATAAATAGTTACCTTTTATCACCAGAACTCTCAGGTAAAGATCTTCTGGGTGACGACAAGTATACGGACTTGGACGGACTGTTCTTGTGTGAATTCTACGAGTATGCCTCTAAAGCAAGTCTCCCTCAAGATTTCAAGTTAATACTGGCCTGGTGGTTAGAGGAGCTTGGATTTACAGAAGAATCAAAAAAGTACTGTGATTCCATTGCCAATGTTCTTCAAAATTCATCGCTAGAAGATTTGAAAAAGCTCGGCGATATTCCATCTAATACAAGGTAATGGAAATTTATCTCGTTGATAGGCTGATATTTATGTTTGGTTTAATAGCGATACCATCTCGTTACTGAGCAAGCAAAAGTTTGATTCATTAATAAGCTCTATTCAAGAGAAATTAAACCCTCAAACTGGATACGGTAGGGGAAAGAGAAAACGAATGTTTTATTGGCGCCTTATTAAGCTTAATATATTTGCTTTTAGGAGGATATGGATATGGATATGAAAATAGCTTTAGCGTATCTACCGAACCACCCAAGGCAGTTACTTCTCCCTTTAGTCAACCTAGAGGAATTCAGTCGCCCTTCCAAGCCACTAATAACACTGTTAAGCCTATATCTTCACCTTTCGCCGTTGTTAACACTCCAGCTAACGCTGTTTCTTCTCCTTTTGGACAACCATATACCGCTAATGAAAGCTCGGGTGGTAGCTGGTGGGACTCTAATGCGGCAACTAACGAACAAGAAGTACCTTCTTATGAGACTGCAAACAGTTATGAGCCTGTAAACAGCTACGAACCTGTAAGTAGCTATGAGCCACCTGCAGAGAATGTGTCGACACCAGCCTATAGTCATGATGCTGATGATGACGACTTGGGCTTTGGTAATAGTAAGACAAGAAAGGGTGCCGGACTTTCTGAAAATACAGCCCAACCTGAAACTACAAATAATCCAACAGAGGAAAAGACAAAGGAAGTAGAAAGTAAGCCCGAAACTGAACAAAAAGAGAAATCAAGTGGTGGCTGGGGAATTTTCTCTCTCTTTGGTAGACACAAGGATGCGAATGGTGACGAAAAGAAACCTGTGAAAGCTAATTTAGGTGAACAAAGCTCGTTTTATTATGATGAAAAAGAAAAGCGATGGGTGAACAAGCTTGTAAGTTTTTGATGAAGTTTATTTGCATTAAGGTACTGACTTGTTTTTATAGAATGATACTAAACCTGCAGCAGCCACACCACCACCACCGCCCAAATCATTGACGCCACAGCCTTCCGCAGTGGCTACTCCTCCCCCACCTTCTGCAATGAAGCCAAACAGTATGCCACCTCCACGTATTAATTCAGCACCTACTGTAGGCGGTCCACCAAGTGGTGTGCCACCTCCTTCATTTAACACTCCACCTGTGAGTTCTAGAAGAGGCCCTGGCGGTAAAAAGCCAATGCGATCTCGATATGTAGATGTATTTAATCAAAGCTAAAAAAAAAAAAAATATCATGCCTTTTATCTATATAAAGTTTATTATGACCTATTCTTAGAAAATGCATATTTTTGATATGTTTATACTTTTATGGCAATTCATTTGCCCTTTCTCTTTCTACCTGAAAAAGAGACAAACTCTAATGCCATTCCAGCTAGCTTATTAAATTGTATATTTGGGGGGGGGGGAAAAGGTAAATTTAAAACAAGTATTAACAGCCAGGGCGTTTTTCCGCCACTTCTTGCTTCCAAAAATATAAAAGTGCATAACTTATAAAAATAGTGTTATAAGTTTATATTCAAGCTCAAGCACAAAAGATAGTGGTATATATTAATACTAAATTAGTATCATCAAACAATGATTTCAGTACTGGCAAGATGCAGCTGCTTTTTAAATTATCTTCTTGGATTGCCCCGCCTAAGTCGTCCATATAGGATGTAACTGGAGCATTGTTTGGATAAGCTTCACAGTTGTTTTCTGTATTCCTTGATACTCCTTTGCTAGCCCTGATAATTCAAAACAGCCTTTTTCCCTTATTATTGACTTTTCGTATGTTTGTTATACGATTGATAAAGCGGTTAGCATTTTTTCGACTAACAACTCATTATCATTGAAGCATTGATATTAGGACTGCTTTTTTTAGGAAGGAAGTAGTATTGACGAGAGAGACAATGTTTCATGAAAGTATCCTCCAAATGGTAATTTTGCTGTTTTAATAAGGTTATATACTTGCTGTTGATACTTATTGAGACACACGGTGACATCGATGTCGCTTATAATGTGTCTATCTGACGTACCAGGAAGTTGCATATATCTTCTTTAAAGAAGTGTTCAATCTCTTTAGTGAAATTTGTTGCGATAGAAAAGTTGGGTACCGTAATACTAGTTGACACGGCTTGAGCTCCAGATGAGACAAACAATGTTTATAGTTGTTTCTTCTGAACTTGATAGTTTTTCTCTCTGACTCCAGTGTAATTTTGAGTCTTTTGATTCCTTCCACTTATTGAAATTGTTGAGGAGGCCATTTTTCAAAGTGAAAGAAGTGCCCTTTCAATGCGAATAAGCAATATCCAGGATCCTGTTAAATGCACACGTTCATTACACACAGATTTCTGTTAAATCTTTACTGGCCAATAAATGCTTCTTTTGCGTGATATATCTAGCTGTTCTTGAGACAATGAGTCCTATTTCTCACTATAATAAATCAACTGTCATAGAACAAAGAAATATAAGCAAGACCATATTTTTTATTATTTAAATAGGGGCTGTTATGATTATAAACAAACTCACTGAAAAAAGCAGGATTTATGAAAATCTTTGATTATCTTGAAAACTCTTTAATAACGATTATGTTTTGCTTATGCTTTCACCATGCGCAATGAACGTGTACGTTTAGCAAGCCATAAGGGGGGGGTCAAAAATTTAATCGTAGCGTAGTGTACGTGCTAACTTTTTACTGCAATAGAGGTTTGCGTAAATACTACCCGTATAGATCTATAAAGAGAGTAGATGCCCAAACATTGATGAAGGTCCAAATGAAGATTGATTCAATCAAACCTTATAATACACGTCAAAGATATATCAAGAAAATCTACGGCCATATGTATGTGTATTGCAAATAAGTTTTTTTTTTTTTTTTTTCTATAAATAATACATAACAAAAATACTCTTCTTTATAGCGTTTCACCCCACGTTGACAGACCATACTTGCTCAACAAAAATTCAAGGAAAGGGTATTCCGAATCCGACTACCAATTGAAGTTCCGGATTGTCGTATTCGAGTCATATTTTTACAGCAATGAATACATGTTGCATTGGTATAAATATAAATATCTATTTTTTGTCAGATCAAAGTATTAATATTTTGTGTAGGGGCGACACCATTTCATCGCCAATCAAAAGAAGCCATTTGCGCTTCAAAGCTGATCTTCGTATCATGGTAATATATGACAAAAAAGATATTGATGCTCGTTATGTAGCAAGATGTTTTCAGCTTTGTCAATCATTGGTACCGTGCTGATCACCTTTTGTAGATGTTAGGTAGGAGGATGGGTAGGTATTTTCTTTAGACTTCGAGTTTTTATCCGCACGTACTGCTGGAACCTACCGTCTGACAAGATTCGCTCCAACTTTGCAATAACTGTATGTATAGCATTTCGCACATTCCTGTTTCAGCTCCTGCAAACGCTGGTATAGACGTTGATTTTTTCTGGCTGTTGGCCTGGTCTGTTCTCTTTGATGGTCGAAGGTACAGTTTTTTCCCATTTTGAATGCTTTAATTCTTTGATTATAGTTTCTAAATTATCCAGTAGCTTCCGCTAAACTTGAATATCTTGAAGTGTCGTTTTGTTAGACTTTTCATAACGTTTTATCTCCACATCTAGCAAACCTTTGTTGTCTTTTGTTCTCTGCCAGTGCTCACTTATTTCTTTCCATGGTAATTTGAATCTTGACTCGGAAGTTGCTGCTTGGAGATATCTAGAAGAACGAACGTTTTCTCTCTTAGTGGCTAGGATCCGAGCATATTTAACTACATACTATCTAAAAACAAACATATGTTTTTTAAGAAAACCCTACACTTTCACGTTGATATGAATCAGTACTACTTGATGAGTGAACCTTTCTTTTTTGACCAACTTTTGGTTGGCTGATCTGAAGTTTAGAACATTGTGTCAGTAAGCTAAACATCTATAGGATTAAGAGTTTAGCAGAGTTGCGTAAAAGGCTGTCTTGTTACTACAGTAGCCCATTTGTCGCTTAAAGTTGCTAATTTTTGTTCCATCTTTGGTGTCTCCCTTCTCCAGTCGCCAAAGTTTCTTCATAAGTTTCTTCAGCCTATAGTCAATACCACAAATTGAGTACGTAAAGATGATACAGAATCTGAAGAGAGGTCTTCCAAGTTTGTAAAAGTAAACATTGAGCAATCAAGCGAAATCTGTGCTTCATTCTGTTTTTTCATATTTTTCACGATAATATCAAAGCTCACTTCAAAAAAGCGTTTGTAAAAATCAACTGGTCGATACTTTGCCTCAGTACCGGATACGAATTTCATAACATCACCTGGTTTTACTGCTGCCTTTCTATCTGCCTCTGAACAAATCCCCTTTGGCAATTTTGTAACATGCAACAAAGCTGTTTTCTTTTCTTCAAGCTTACTTGCTTTATTCAGGATATTTTTAATACTGTTTTTAATATTCAGTTCCATTTCATCGATAAACGCTATTCTCATTTTTTGAAGTTTATCTTTGATTGATAGTATTCTTTGCCTTTGTAGTTACTTGTGGGCGTATCATAGCAGCTTTTGAGCTCTCTGGAAGCTCCTCAGTGCGGCTTCTCTTAGTGCCACGAACTTGAGGAACGATAACAGGTACACCGGTATAGCTTGATGTTTGCCATGCTTTTTTTCTAACTTTTGTAATACTACAATTATGCATAACTATAAAGTGTTCAGATTCTTGTTTTATAAGTTAGTGACTATAACTTACGGCTACTTTTCCATCAAATGAAGTATCTTTGAAGAGTAATATAACAGACGAGAAAAGAAAGAGATATCAATCATGTTTTCAGCCCATGATAACAATGAATATTCATTGGTCAAGCTATCATTTTATGCCAGTTACGATGTATGATTCTTACAAATAAAGAAAAAATAAGTTATAAATACAAACTATCATGGTAAACAACCTGTATTAAAATATAGAACGCTCAAATGTTTAGATCAACAACACAATGGTAGTACGCTTTAACCAATCACTTTTAGTCATTATTTTTGCTTTTTAGCTATTTAGTTGGGACACTACTAAATAGCAGGAGTATTTGTTCCTGGAAAGTATCTCGCTTAGGCTGTATCGGTAATTACGTGAAAATTCAGAAATTATAACTTCTCTTTAAGCTTTAAACTTTGAGGAGTTTCAAATATCTGGTAATATAATAGGAAGGGCAAACAGAAAAATTAAAAAACCACGAGAGAATATTTTCTATAAATACGATGTTACTAAAAATAATTATTGCCAGAAAAATCAACAGCGGTTGTTCTATTTTTTGCACTGCTTTACAAAAACGAGTGATTAGAATCGTGTTCTTTGTTTAAATATGTTCTATAAGCAGAGGAGAGAGGATCTCGACCACTTCTCTTGTCCCCAAAAAAAGATTAAGGTGGAGATTCATTTTTATATATGTAAAAGTAGAAACAAAAAGCCGGAAAGGTCGATCCACTTTATCCGAAAAAAATATATAAATAAAGCGTCAGTTTTAATTTTATTTCTTAATTTTCTGAAAGCAAAAAAAAAAAAAAAGAAATATGTTCCAATTTTTGAATGAATGGAAGCGAAAAAACGGCAGTGATGACAATAAATCAAGCGTAGATAAAGAAGAGTGTTCAATTAATTCGAATAACTCGTCAATGCCTTCAATTGATTGGTCTAACAAGAAAACCTTTTCCTTTAAAGAGGACTATGTCTCTTTCCCAAGCTTAGAGCCAAGCCCATCATCGTCTGACAATCAACTTGCTTGTTCCAACTAAAACAATCAACATTATATACCACCATGTAAATAAACTTCCTATCATTATTATGTAATTCTATACGCAAAATCACAGACACATATACTATACTCTCGTTTTTCTTTTTATGATAACTTATATGAAATAAAACACCATTGTTTAAGCTAAGCACACGTCAAATCATGTTTATAATATATTCTTGTCTGCGTTTACAGTACAGTTTTTACACTTTAAATTCAGACAATGTTAATTTTTTTCTGGACGAATTAAAATGGATTTTTAGATATTTAATTTACCTTTTTTAGACAAAACAAAAATAGAAATTAGACGAAAAAAATTAGTTTTCAGAAGATTTTTTTTTTGGAACGAAGACTAAAGTCCTTTACCTATAGCTATCTAAATCCTTAAAAAAAGGGAAACCGTGTTTGATACGGCGATTAATTCTTTTCTTCTTTGGCAAAAATATACATCTGGCCTTCCTTCTCCAGACTAGACGGACTTTGAAATCGTCATCATATTATTTTGCTGCATTGGAATCTTGTTGCCACACCCTGGAGCATTTATTGCAACTTACGACACCAAGACCTTTAAACGTTGATGTGGTAATTACCTTCATGTCATCAAAAAAGTAGAGGCTGCACGTTTTTGAGGTCTTATATTCATCGATTGTGACGACAATCAATTGACATTCAGCTTCCCGCTTCTTCAATGCTCGGAACAACTTGCCCACAACTCCAGACCTATGCCCTTTTAGCTTTACTAAGTCCTTCCAAACATACCACTACCAAAAACAATCATTGATGCTTTCTGCTGTTCTTGGAAAGGGGCAGGTTCCCATTTACTCCTTCTATTTTTAGTTAAATAAAGCAAAAAATAAAAAACATTGACAACAAAAACAAAGTTAACGACTTACTTGGTGCCTTTTGAAATGCCAGACATATTAATTCAAATACTACCAAAATTACGCGTGTTTTTTATGTCGAAAAAAAAAGTCTAATTTGTTATGGCCAGATATCAGTGATTAATTACTTGAACACATTTAAGACTAAAGGGTGTTCCAGTTATCCAGAGTTGAGAAGCTTTTGAAATGCGTTCTATTTGTACAGCGTGTCATCTCTGTATAATTTAAGGGAGGGGGAGAGATAAATATCGAAAAGAACATCAATGAAAGATCATTGAGATAAAATCCAATTAAATGTATCAGAACAGCTCCATTCCATGTTGGAAATAAATTTGAAAGAAGTGTTCACTAGAATGGCCATGATAGCATACAAGAGATGATATTTAAAACAATCAAAAATGAGACTATATCGAGAATTTTTGAGGCTTTTTTTTTTTTTACTGTGTTTAAGGAATAAACAAATTACTCAGTTGTCATTACGTTAAGAGTTTTTGGGTGAAAAGGTCTTTTATGAACTTGCTATTATCTATTGTCCCTTTTACATGTTGTCATATTCGTATATACTGTACTAAGACATAGCTTATTACATTTTATATACTAACTAAGTCAATGTTTATAGACAGAAAATAGGTCAATTATTATAGTTTATTATTAGATACCAAATATATCTAACAGAGCACCACATAGCAAATTGTCGTGACACTCTGTCTTCATTTGAAGCACACAAATACAGAGAATATTTACTGAATCATAAGCAATAAAGTCAATACGAATCAAACGATAGAGTCCTTTTTGTTCTTACCATTGGTTAGGACTTCGTCCCAAAAAAAAAAAAATCTTCTGAAAATTTAATGTTTTTCGTCTAATTTCTATTTTTGTTTCGTCTAAAAAAGGGAAGCAAATTGTTCAAAAAATAATTTTAATTCGTCCAAAAAAAAATTAACATTGTCTGAATTTAAAGTAGAGATACGGTATTCCACCAACTATATTTAAACTCAGTGTTATCTAAAAAAAAAAAAAAAAAAAAAAAAAAAAAAACAAAAAAAAAATCTTTTTTATCTTTTCTTTTCAACAAACATCATGTCAAATAATCAAGATTACGATAGCTTGCAAAACGACTTTAATAGCCTGTCTTTAAAAGAAAAGGACAAGAAAAAAGAAAGACCACTCAAGAACTCAACTTACAACATATTTGAAGCTTACAACGACAATATTCCTGTAGACTTTTCTTTAATTCTTGACTGTCAATCCATTCATCCGTTACAATCAGCTAATCCATATGATTTTGATTTGAATCACAAGCCAATTCCTTCAAATGAAGACAGTGATATTAACGAACTCATTGAAACACTCGACTTGAATGATAAAGCACCTAGATCGTCTTCAATGCCTTACTGCGCTTAGTATAGATAACTTTAGATCATTTTTGTACATTTGTAAATATCGCTCCTCTTACTACTATTATCTGGTATGGATTTACCTTAATAAAGAAAACCTCCCCTTAAATCTTATAATGACAGAATTTATTGTATTTCTTCTTGAAAGAGACTTTCGGTTTCCCCAGTATCGAGATGTTGTGTAGCTTCTCGAAACAAGTTTACTGACGATACAGGACGACGCATCAATACACTAGATAGCTTCAACGTCTATATTAAATTTGTTACTTTTTTATCTATTGTTACTCAGCAAGTCAACCTACCTCCTCAGAGGATATTACTGCTTCTTCTTGTTGTAATAAACGTGATACGCTTTCTTTTTCTATGAATACATTGGTTTCTAAATTTGAATAGGTCCTGCATAAAGGGCACGAAAATCCCGGGTAATTCTGGGTTAAAACTGGTTTTAAACATTTATAATGATACATGTGAGAGCATGGTGCAACAAACAACGCCTGAAAGGGCACAATACGATACAAACAAATACTGCAGTCTTGTTGTGCTATTTGTCCTGTTAGGATTTGTTGAAAATTATTCCTTTGGAAAGTGCTTATTGATGGTGATTGACGGCCTACTTCAAAACGTATCCTAACAGCTCTATAAGCAGACCCATATCCACCACTGTAATCTACACCTAATTGGATCAAATCACCATCCTTCAGCTCACGAGGTACGACACTCTCCACACTATTAGGTGATAATCGAACGTGATTTACAAATGTGCCTGTTGACGACCCTGCATCTTTTATATAGATCTTACAACAATTCAATGATTTGTTTACTACCCATTATGACTGAATAAGGTTACCTTTCCGTCGTGGTTTGATAGCCATATCTCTGCATGGAATCGGCTCACTACCTTGCTTTTGAAAGAAATCCTATCCGAGACTGTAGTTCGGGCAGAATAACGGCCAAGCTTGAGTGGTACCTCTCCTCGCTCGAGTTCACGATCCACAACATCAAATACGAAGCATTGGTCAGTAAGTCCTATGTGTGGTACAAGCCGAATAGATACTTTGTTGCGTCGTATGGCCGACTGAGTGGGCGAGACAATATTAGAAGATGAGACAGGCATTGTTGTTGTTGCAGTTGTGGCTGTTGATCTTCGTGTATATTCTGGTAAATAGATGCTCTTCAATCGCCTTGAAACTTCCAACATCTCATTATTACAATAAGAGGTGGCCCCAATCATTTTCTCTTAAACAAAAAAAAAAAAAAAAAAAAAAAAAAAAAAAGAAAAGGAAAAATATATGGTTTTTTACTCCTTTATTATTATTGTTTATCATACAAGTACACATGGTCAGAAACCTAATCATTATATATAATTAATACTATTTTATAAAAATGCCCGCTTGTTGTCAAATTACCGTATTTCTTGGCTGCATCACGTCTCGTCCTCTTGTTAGCTGCAAACATTTCATCCAGTTTCTCTTGGTTATTCACAGCATGTGCTGCTAAAGCCATAATATTATTCTTTTTCATTTGTAACTTACTTGCTTGCATCTAAGTTTTTTTTTTTTTCTTTTTTTAGTACATGATACAACGCAGGAATATGTAGAAACTTACGGGGACGCCAGTTTCGAATTTAGGCGCTTGTGTTAAAGCACGGTTTGCTCGGTCTTCATCTGACAGTAACATATCATTCTGATTCACAGTTTTTATTTGGATATTGGCGTCTCCTCTAATACCAGTGATATCCTCAAACTATAATCGTAATCATTAGTATCCCAATTGGTAATGTTGTTGCGGGCGTGTATTTTTTACCTGCTGTGTTTCCTGTAAGTGGTTATAATAAGCTTCTTGTTCTTGTTGGTATTGATAGTATACAGATGGGTCAGTTGAGTACATGGCGTTAGGGTCATAAGTATACATGTCTACAGCTGTCATTTGAGGCTCTTCTTCTTTTGGTGGCTCTCTTTCTACTGTGTATTCTGTACGGAGCGAGATTGTCGGCTTAGGCAATGGTTTAGGGGCTACCTCGCTCCTTAATTCTTTACCGATGCGGAAAAACGAACCCACATGCTCTACTGGTTTCTTTTCTTCCTCTTCTGGCTTATCTTCGTCTTCCTGTTCAACTTGTGGCGGCTCTACGCTGTCATTGGTTGCTTTTTCTTTGCCCTTCATCTTTTTAGAAAGCGAATGAGGTACGAATGCTCTAGTTGTTGTGGTAGCCAGCACTGGTGCAGCATTCCTTGTGTTTTTCGGCGCAGGTAAGAGATCAGCTAGTCCCAATCCTGCTGAGATTTTTGTACGTTTAGGTTGTCTTTCTACTTCTTCTTCATCATCATCTACTTTAGGAAGATCTACATATACAGTTTTTTTAGGCTTGGGTAATATGGACGATAGGCTACGTTTGGATTGTTGGACAGAAGTTTCATGGTCTGAATCTTCTGATTCTGAACTACTTCCATATGCTACCAAAGACATGAATATAAATCTATAAAAAAGAAAGAAAAGCTCTGTCAGGAAAAAAAAAATTTTTTTTTAACAGCTAGATAAAAATTGTTTTGCATTATGTTCTTCCGCTAAATAGATACCAAGCTATTTTGACTCTTTGGTTGACAGATTGTTATGCAGCCCAACTAGCACTCAACAATGATAACACTCTTGTCTTACGAAAACAACGTATAACTGAGCGAGACTGTTGCAAAGCCTATCTGCACAGGATAGCGTATATTTTTCTATTATGCCTGTTAACTTACGTGTACTCACTGAAGAAAGACACAGCATCAAAAGGAAGTATAAGTAGATACCAAAATCTCAAAGATTTTTTTCACTCATAAGCATTATAAATCCTCACGACCGAAGATGTAGATATACAATTATTGAACAGAATACATTTATGCATAATATACAAAAACCGCGCAATAGGATAGGAATATTAGAGCGTAACTAGTAAGTGGAATAAACTATACTTCATTGAATATGGTATTTGACACATGATAGGATATATGGAAAAAGAAATTAAAAAATACCTTCGCAAGAGATGAGAGGGGTGAAATAAGACATCTGTTATATCTCGTAGTATTTTCCTTTGTGAGATCGTAAAGCTCTTGTAAGCGAACCAAGTATTGATCGTTTTCGAAAAGTCTGGGAGCTATTCAAAGGAGTGATTCTTCCTCCTTCCAGATTCTTGTGTCTGAACCTTGGTCAGAGAAGCAGCATTCCTGCTTAGGGTTCGTCCTTACTAAAGAGATATTATTTTATTAGGGTATTTCTGTATTATCAGAACATATATAAGATTTGAGTTTTTTTGAAAAACGATGTTTCAAGTATAAATGATGTTTTTTGATGGTGAAAGCTTTCCCAGCAGAATACGCGTTTTTCTTATTTTCATTTGAGAAGACTAGAATTTGAGTGACTCTAACAGTCTGTATCGTGCTGTCCGTGGTCAACTAATGTTTTCAAGTCTATCTTACTACCAGTCGCAGCACTACTATTTTGTTGGCTTCTCTTCTTTTTTAGGATAATAAGCGGAAAGCCATAAAAAAAGATTTGAAAGGAGTCGCGTCTGTTGTATTTTTAATAACTGCTGCCTAGCGAAGTTCGCCTATTATAACAAACACACCGGTTTCAACAAGACTTTCTTTTCTATACCAAAACACCAAATATATATATATATATATATATATATACAGAACATATACTACCTCTTTAGCCAGAAGATGTATTTCTGAAACTATTGTTACTGGTGATGCAAGCATTTAAGTGTGAAAAGCAGTAATATAAAACTGTTGTCCTTTATTTTAAACAAACATTTTAGCTCGAACTGTTTTTTTTTTTTATTATTGTCGGAAGCAAACGAAACAATTGCGGTTCCTAGTTTGAAAGAGGAAAGAATTAATAGACTTTACCCTGTGGCATTAAGTAATTTCAATTTTCCTACAGTCATGATAATATACATAAAGCACTTCAAACAATAAAATCCGTTAGAAAAAAAACCAGATTTGTGGACTAGAGCTGCCTTCGCATTTTAAATACTCTACATAGCAGGATTACTTAGAAACAACGAAGCAAAGGACATGGTGTTCTTCCCTCTCAAAAAGAATGATACAAAAAAGTTCCCAAAAACGTCTCATGAAATATAAAAAAATCAAAAGGTTTCCCCAACGGGGAATCGAACCCCGGCCGTGTCGGTGAAAGCGACAAATCCTAGCCATTGGACCATTGAGGAGAACTTGTTGAAGTGTCAGGCATTATAACGATGAAGTATGGGATGGTATTCCCGATTTTGTAATTAACTGGAATGCCAACAAACGAAAACAGTTCCGGCCCAGAAGCCATGGCCGGGACAAGAAGCAGCGCTTGTTCAAGCTTCATATAAAATAACTTTACAAATAATATTCAAGTCTCTTTATCTGCGATCATTTTAAAGATAAAGCTAATTATTATTTGTAAAGGTAAAGTCTATATTTCATTTTATATTATTTTAATAAATAAAGATCTGCGATCATTTTAAAGATAAAGCTAATTATTATTTGTAAAGCCTTTCTCTGGTATCTGTAATAATTCTACTGCTGTCTTAGACTTAATTCAAAATCACAAGAACTTATATTTAAGGAAGCTATACTTAGCCTAGCGGCTCGACATTGGTAGCAACAGTTTCGTTAGTTTGTGTATCTGTATAGTTTCTGGTAGATTGTTATTTGATTGTATTTTGGTGTTACTTGTTTGTCTGCAGATCCCTCTCTCATTGTTGTCACACTTTCTTTAAAAAAAAAAAATCTTCTTTTTTTTTCTCAAGATTATTTCCTTTTGTGGTTAATCCCCAAATTTTTGGATAACTCACTCTCACCAAGTTAAACTCTTATTGGTTCTTTTTCAAGAAAGGAAGGTTTTCAGTGGTGTATTTCTTATCTCGTCATATCTCAAATCAGTTAATTGTGGTCAAGGATGTCCGATTCTAATGCTCAAGCTTCCCTTGAAACGTGGAAAATGCTGACAGAGCATATTCGACAATTAACGTTACTTATTCATCAACAGCAAAGTAGTGCTGCATCGTCTGGCTCCTCTTCTGGTGGCGGTCAGAAAGAATTACCAAAACTCCATACGCCATCTGTCTATTCAGGTGAACGTGATGTCTTTGTCATTGATAGCTGGATCAATAGCATCGACAGACATAAAACTTTTTACGATTGGTCTGAAGAACGAACTTTATTGTTTGCTACTGGTTTCTTGCGTGGTCGTGCTGACCATTGGTATCGTCACTTAGAAATTTCTTCTCCGGATGAAGTGCCTACTACTTGGGATTCTCTTAGGGACGCCATTATTGCTCAGTTTCGCCCCACCAAAACCATGGATAATGCTCGCGACCAGTTGGATGATCTTACTCAAACGACTACTGTACAAGCTTATGTAGATAAGTTTATGGACATTACCATGTTGATCCCCACACTATCCCGAGAAGAAAAGTGTCACCGTTTTCGTAAAGGTCTCAAAAACGCTGAACTGCAAGCTCAACTTCGTGACATTCCAGAAGAACAACGCACCATCAAACGGTATTTTGAACATGCCTTAAATTTTGATGCAACTCGTACAGGTGGTGGTATGTCTGGTGGTAGCTCTTTTGCTGTGGCAGTGCCGGATGACCCCATGGATTTGTCCGTAATCGACAAAAATCAGAAACGTAACGGTGGTGGTGGTTACAGTGGTGGGCATAACAATGGTTCATCTTCGTCGTCTGGTGGTAACAATAACACCATAAAACAAGTCAAGTGCTGGTTTTGCGGCAAAAAGGGACATGTTCAACGAAAATGCACTAAGTACCTTGCTGCTTCAAGTTTAGAACGAGGTGATAGCCAAAGCTCGTCTTCTTCCAACAGAAATAACTATCACAATCGTGGTCAAGTAAACGCAATGGAAGATCAATCTGTTTCCGAACCTTCTAGTCGCTATTCTATGTCCAGCGGTGCTTGCTCGGGTCGTGAATCTTCGTCCACTACTACTCATCATAACAACGTTGCTCATAATAATAATAAATGCTGTGATTTCCACTGTTATTTGATGTCTCCTTCTATAAATAATGAGTGCGATAATTATTATTATGATGATACTTCGTCCTCAACCTGTACCTCCGATCAGACTAGTGAAAGTATGCCCTGTTGTCATGAATCAAGCAGTAGTAGTCGTGCGGAAGATACATATTGTGGCGTTACTTTAGGGAAAATACCTAATGAAAAGGATATTCCGCGCTTGATCCAATTGAACTCCACAACGGTCTCGGATCTTCCTATACATGAGGCAATTGTTCAACTGAAACGTACATGTAGTTCAAACGCCAAGAAGCTGTATAAACCGGTGAAGGTTTTGTTCGATAGCGGTGCCAGCGAATCATACATATCTCCACGCATAAGCAGTGTTATCAACTGTCGTATATCATCAGTTCAACGTGAGGTAGAGACCGCTGGTGGTGTTGTTGACAAGATCCAAGAACGTGCGCATTTTAATTTGTGTTTGCAAGGATATATTAGCGAAGTATCAGCATATGTCTACGACACCAAATTTGACATAATCCTTGGTCGTTCATGGATGAAAATCCACAAACCTTGTATCGATTGGGATACGGACTCTTGGCTGTTAAAGGTGAAATCAACAGGAAAAACGATTGCGGTGCGCCCTCTTCAATCGTACTCAAGTGGTTCTTCGGATGCGAACTTAGCAAGTAAGATGACCGATGGTACACTAGACTACCTAAATTATTTGATTACACCTATGCAAGCGGGTCGATTACTCAAGCAACCCGAAACGGAATACGGCTTTTTGTTTGTGACAGAACAAAAAGAGGATTTATTAGACGTCGATGAAACAGACCCATCTCATTCGATAGATACGTGTTGGAAACGTGCATTATCCAAAAAGTATTCCATGGTGTTTCGCGATAAGTTACCAGCATTTTCAGATAGCACTTCAGCCATTACTCAGCATACAATCGACACAGGAAATGCAAGACCGGTAAATAGACCTGCTTACAGAATGAGCCCAGCCGAATTGGACGAGCTTCAGCGTCAATTAAAGGAACTCTTGGCTTTGGGTCTAATTGAACCGAGCACGTCACCATGGGGTGCCCCCGTTCTTTTCGTCAAGAAGAAAGATGGCAGCATGAGGATGTGCATTGATTACCGTGGTCTCAACAAGGTCACCATTAAGAATTCAAGCCCGTTGCCTCGTATCGATGAATGTCTGGATCGGTTAAAAGGTGCTGCTTACTTTACAACGTTGGATCTTAAGTCCGGGTACCACCAGTTACACATTCGAGCAGACGATATTCCAAAGACAGCTTTCAACACAAGGTACGGCAAGTTTCATTGGAAAGCTCTCCCTATGGGTTTAACGAATGCACCTCCATGTTTCCAAACCTGGATGAATGAGATACTAGGAGATTGTATTGACAAGCACGCTTTGGTTTACTTGGACGACGTATGCATTTACAGCAAGACGTTACAAGAGCATAAACGTCACGTTAAACAAGTCCTTGACATTTTTGCGAAAAACAACTTAGTAGTGAATCTGAAAAAGTGCTCCTTTGCACAGAAGCAATTAACTTTCCTTGGATTCGACGTTTCAGTCAAAGGTGTGTTTCCTACAGCAGCAAAAGTACGAGCGGTTGCAGAATGGCCAGTTCCCCAAAACGTTCAACAAGTGCGTCAATTCTTAGGACTTAGCCAGCATTACAGGCGTTTCATTCCAGGATACTCCACCATTGCGGCTCCCCTTACAGACCTGACGGCGGGTACAGGAAACAAAAAACGTGCTATACAGTGGACCCCAGAATGTGCAGCAAGTTTCGACAAAATTAAAAAGTTACTCACTAGTGCACCAGTGTTGCAGTTACCAGATACTTCGTTACCGTTTATAATTGAGACGGATTCAAGCGACTATGGTGTAGGTGCCGTTCTTCTTCAACCAGATAGCAGCAAGTATGGTTCCAGAACCCCCTCTTTAGACTCAACGTTGTTGGTACCTGATGAACGCAAATGGTTTAAGAAGTATGGCAGATTGGCAACTTGGCATCCAGTAGCATACGAGTCAAAGAAACTTTCGGCTGCTGAACAAAAGTTCCCTGCGCAAGAACGTGAGTTACTTGGAATCGTGTATGCGTTACGACAATGGAGGTGTTTTGTTGATGGGTGTACAGCTGGCTACATGGTGTTCAGTGATCACAATCCCTTGACGTACTTCCGTACACAGCTGAAGCCTACGGCACGTTTGGTTCGTTGGATTTCGGATCTGGAAATGTTTGACCCCATTATCAAATATAAACCAGGTGCATCTAACGTAAGTGCTGACGCTCTCTCAAGAATAGGTGACCATACTAACCCGGCGGCAGAGTCCATGACCCCGGAATACTTGTATGTTTCCTGGACAAATTTGCCTATGGAATTACAGTCAGACTGGCCGTTACTGTATGTGAATGGTGCATATTCCAAGGTCAAAACAGAGGATCTTCGTGAACTGTTAGAAAAAGAAAAAGCTGCTTTCAAGGTTGTTGATGGAAGGGTATTTCGAATCGTTACGTTGGGTCCCAGAGGTGCTCGTTTTAAGAAAGAAGTGCCGTTTGTTCCTTTCGCACGTCGAGCTGATCTTGTATCAAAATACCATCTTAGTTTTGGTCATCCTAGTGCAAAGAACATGATCAACTTGATAACTTCACGCTTTTGGTGGCCTGCAATGCGTATCGACATAGCAAATTGGATTGCACCATGTCCATCTTGCCAAATTAACAGTTCAAAACAAAAAGCTTCTCAGGAGGAGATGCATCCCATGCCGATTCCCCATGCCTTCGAACGTTGGCATCTTGATTTTGTGGGTGAGTTACCGACTACCATATCAGGAAATCGTTGGTTGCTAACTGCGGTGGATTACGCCACAAATTGGCCTATTGCTCGCGCTGTCCCAGTGGCCTCCAAGGAATCCGTGGCTCAATTCATTTACGACGAAATAGTAACACGTTTTGGGTGCCCAGTTGAAATCGTAACTGATCGCGGCTCCAACTTTACAAGTGGTTTAGTAGATGAATATGTCAGAAGAATGGGAATCAAACACAAGCTTACGTCGGCTTTTCATCCAAGAACAAATTCGAAGGCTGAAAGATTCAACGGTACTATCAAACAAATGTTAAGGAAATACGTAGCTGGGTCGATCCATCGCTGGGATGACTTTGTAGATGTGGCGTTATGGTCAGCAAGGATTTGGGTAAATTCAACAACCAAATATAGCCCTTTCTTCCTGGTATATGGTCGAGAACCCAGATTACCTGGTGATTCCAACTTAATACCATTCATTACTAAAGAAGCATGGAACGATCCACGTACCGTTGCTAACTTTACAGCCAACGAACTCAGCGAACTTGGTCAGCACCGTGCAGCGGCAGAGGCAAGATTACAAGCTATGGGTGAAAAAGATAAGGAACGTTGGGATAAAAATATCAAGCCGGTCAGCTATGAAATTGGTGATTTGGTATTGGTAACTCATGAAGGAAGAACGGGATTGGAACCAAAATTCAAAGGACCGTTTATCATTACTGCTGTGTATGAAGAATTCGGTACTTGTCGTCTTGAAACTTTGATGGGGGAACCATTGGGTTCATTAATACACAAAGATCGGTTGAAAAAGGCGAAAGGTGATAGACCTACAGATATATGGTACGATCCTACCTCTACTAGAAGAGCAAACAGAGAACAAGAAGCTTCTTTTGCTGTTGGTGCTACTACATCTCCTCCTGTGGTAAGAGCAGCAGCAACGGTTGGGGGTTGCATCATAAATCCGGTCCTACCAAAAGTACCATCAAATTACCAACCATCAAGTAGCAGCAATTTCATCCCAAGGCAAGACGAAGCAAACAGGAGTGGTACTGTAAATGGAAATCGAATGGATAAAGTCGTTGAAGAAGCAGAGAAATCAGAACAAGAAGAGTATAGTCAGATGCAAACCTCTTCCTCGTCGCCAATTGTGTCTCCTTCGGATGCTAGCATGGCAGATGCGACTCGGTCTCTCTCATCATCACAAATACAAATCAACGACACTTCCATGATAACAGTTTCATCAAATAGAAGTCGTAGTTCATCCTCAACGTCATCGACAACTGAAGAAGCATCATCTTCGTTACGTCCAGCAACAACATCCTACAGTAGTCATGATAACACAGAATCAGGGGATTCAGAAGACAGTCATCAAGATACTGATGTTGGCCATGATACAGACACGGATGAAGACGATTTTCACTCTGTGGAGAATAGTCATTTCAGTGGTAGTTCTGGTGAAGATGATGATGATCAAAATGGTAATGATGGATATGAACAAGAAAGGACAGCAGCTGAAACAGAAAATGACGGTGATGGTTGTTTACAAAATGAAGAAGTCGAAAATGCACAGGTGTCTGAAGAAGCAATAACTAACAACAGCTCATTTTTGGATACCCTCTTACACGACTACTCTCAAGAGCCGTCTCGACAGCAACATTCTCACCAACGAGTACCCTCATTGCCATCTTCAACAGATGAAAATGAACTGGAGCCATCTATGGTTGATAAAGCTGACCTTCAATTGATACGATACTGCCAGGAAAATTATCAAGCATATTACCACAACGAACAAGGGACCTCAAACATGGACACTGAAGAATCAGCTGCATCACGAAGTGTATCAGAAGTAGAACAAGACACAGAAGAGATGTTGGTTCCAAATGATGAAGAAGCTGAAGACGAGAGTCGTTCAACAGCAAGCATGGATGATGACGCTGACTTATCTGACAAACAAAGCGATAGCAGTGGTGATATACAACAACAGCAATTTGAAATAGAAGAAGCAGGTGCAAGAGATATGGATGTTTTTGAAACAGATACAAGTAGTGAAGGTGAAGAAAGCGATAATGGTGAAGATAGTGGTGAAAATGATAGCGACGATAATAGTGATGGTGGACCAAGAACAGCAGGGTCACAGACTTTAGTACGTCTTAGAGAACCGATTATCAACAACGCCAATAATAGTACACCTCGTTTTTCTACACCAAGAGAACCACCATATACAACACAAAGAACAACAACAGTTTCTTCTCCAATTATCATACAAATATCAGATGAGGAAGACGATGATATTTCGCATGCTATTGCTCAACAACCTGAACCTGACATAGAAGTAACTGAAGAAAGACCTCCTCCACAAGAAGTACAAGTAGAAACTGAAGATGTATCTAATGGACAGCAGACTGCTCGTGGTCGACCAGTACCTTCAAGCTCAAGGGGGGATAATGTCAGGCATTATAACGATGAAGTATGGGATGGTATTCCCGATTTTGTAATTAACTGGAATGCCAACAAACGAAAACAGTTCCGGCCCAGAAGCCATGGCCGGGACAAGAAGCAGCGCTTGTTCAAGCTTCATATAAAATAACTTTACAAATAATATTCAAGTCTCTTTATCTGCGATCATTTTAAAGATAAAGCTAATTATTATTTGTAAAGGTAAAGTCTATATTTCATTTTATATTATTTTAATAAATAAAGATCTGCGATCATTTTAAAGATAAAGCTAATTATTATTTGTAAAGCCTTTCTCTGGTATCTGTAATAATTCTACTGCTGTCTTAGACTTAATTCAAAATCACAAGAACTTATATTTAAGGAAGCTATACTTAGCCTAGCGGCTCGACAGAAGGTATAACTGCTAAGTACTTTATAAACCATTAAAATATATAAAATCACGTGACATTGATCCGCCCCTTAATCATCGGCGATTGCTCATGTATTAGAATACTAGTCTGCAACAACATGATGATACTTCTCAAAAGAATACTACTGCTATAAGATGTATTTCTGGCAGTTGATTGGCACTTATACAGTAAGCTTCGGTTAAATCTTCGATCTTTATTACGGTTTGCTCGTCTAAACTGAAAAAGATGACGCTTATTCGCATCGATAGGAATACTCCTTTCACTTGGAAACTTGCTTGAAAAAAAAAGAAAGAAAAACGCGACGCGTACTGGAACAACGCACTACCTGAAACAGTTCTTATAGGCATTTGAAGTCATATTATCTAGTGTAAATTGAATAAAAGAGTACGGGAATACGGTAAGTTTTCCTAAAAATACATATAACAACTACTATTTTTTTGTTTAAAAAAAATGATTGAATCCAAGTATACATCAACTAAAGCAATCAATGAAAATAATGTAGTCATTTTGCTTCTTAGCTGTTTGAAAGAAAAAATTTCCCTTTCTTCATAATAATAGAAGGAGTGTTGTAAATACTCGTATTACGTGTTTCTTCAGCAATACTAGCAAAGCTCAAAACCTCCCCTAAAACTCTGCTCGGTTTGCTTCAGTTACAGTATGCTGAGTACATTGGAAAATCACTACTCTTGTCAATTGTGTTTACAAAGTTACGTTAGACCAGATCGACTTGAAGCTCACTTGCAAAAAGACCATGCATTTGACACTCCTGATGACAACGATTTCGACACTAAGATGAAAAACCCTTCTTCGTTTCTCGAAAGTGGCATGGAAGACAATGTTGAACAGCAAGCTGAATAGAAAACTTGATACATCACAGAGTTACTGAATGCTTTCAATTCTTTCTTTAAACAGATCTGCTTTTCCAAGAAGAAATTAATTAAATTATAGGCAATTTTCAACATGATGAGACAACAACCACGAAAACATCTATGAAGATTCTGACTACTCAGCAGAACGTGAATACCATAACGTCATCTTGCCTTTACTAACAACATGAATGAAAACGTCAGAATATACAACACCTTCAACAATGACTTTATAAATTAATACATCAACGGAACTAAAAGGCCATTTACCTTGAACCTGTTCAAAAGGAAACGTTACCAATTGGTACAAATCCACTTATTGATCCATGTAAAAAACTATTGAGTAAAAATGTCCTCTCTATATCTTACGATCTTGCGTGTCCTAGTCCTTTATATTTTCTGATATAATGGATAACGATAAACGACTTTTTTCTTTAAAACCGTAATAGTATAATCATCAGTAAAAAAAAAAAAAAACTTGAAATCAGTAAAATGTTTAGTGGTTTATATCATAAACTAGTATCCTTTTTATTGGTATTGAAAAGTAGCTTTGTATAATTCACTTCCATCTCTATCGAATATCGTCGGACCTTCCGTACAGTCTTCCATAACAAGTTGAGGAAATTGGAGCGCCAACTCGAAAATGTGTGCATTTGCTTTATACATGAGAAGCTCTAAACTTGATAAACTATCGACATTGATTTTGAGACAAATATAATCATCGCCGCATACGAATTCATTCAAGTCATTTCTGTTTATCTCTGTGGTTAATGATATATTGTGGAGTGGTGATTTGTATAAAAACTGTTCATTACTGCTTAAAATTGCCAAGTCAATGACACAGAAGTTTGTGACGGCCAAACGATCTTTGGGCAAGATTTTCATCATCCATGACCACAAGAAATTCATGTCGACAGCCAGTTTTTTCAGTGAATACCTTGATAAATCGATTTCGCCGACACCACTTCCTACTTCCCATACACCGCAGAAGTAATGCAAATTGAGGCGTTCTATGTTTGGGAACGTGAAGTAAAACCGATTCAACATATTTTGCATTCCAACATTACTGCCAACTAGGAGTGATAAATGACGAACCAAAGGAAACGTGTTGGATGTAGTGCCTTGCTCATCAGTTGGTTCGGAAATGTCATCAAAACGACTGTCTATATGAAGCACCACCTTCTCCAATGATGGGAATCTTCGAAGCAACTTTTCATACAAGCATACATTCAACCTATTGTCGTACGGGCTATCTCTAATTTCACCAAGTGAGAACTCAAATTTGGTTATACTATCAAGAAACGGACCATCCATAAACAGTCTTTCTATCATTTCATCAAATGGCATGCTATCGTCGATTTTAATAAGTATATCTTGTTGCTGGTATCTACTTTTATGACTTGAGACTTCCATAAAGGCAAGGTATTTAGAGCTGTCGTTCAAAGGTCTTACACAAAGCTCAAAGTTTATTTCTGGGGTGTTTCTTGGCGTCGCATCAACAATTGTTTTATGGCGAAGGGCATCAACAAGAACCGGAAGGTACTCCTTAAGGAGAATCTTTTGAATTGTTACATTAAAATAACTATGTCTTACATTCTGTATCAACTTCGAAACACTGTCACAACAAGAGTGCACTTCTTCAGGTAATGATGGAAACGTGCCTGTTATACGCAAATCGTCAAGACCAGTCAAGTATTTCGTAATAATCATGAGAGTGTTATTACAAGGGCCTCCTTTGTATGTCCAATCCAATTTCGTTATAGAAGAGAGCCTCTGCAAAACTAAATCCGCGTCTTCTTTACGGCTTGCTGATATATATTTTTCTATCAAAGAGAGCTTTTCGTCTTTACCGGCTACGAGATGAAGTTCACTTAATTTAGGCAGTCGTTTCAACAAAGGTAAGCAAAAAATAAAGGCCTTGGATCTACCTGAAAAATCAGAGTACTTTTGCAATTGAGGAAAACTGGTTATATACCGATAGGTAATTGAGTCGTAATTCATGGGAAAGAAGATGCTGTCTATACAAAGACCTGATAGTATATGTCGCAGTGTGTATACCAACTCGTAGTAAGAAGGAGTTGTAACATAATCATCAAGCGGGCAAACCGAGAATTTTTCAAGACAAGGACAGAGTTCTGGTAACATGTCGGATAGTTGCTGGCCAATGGGTCCCAAAAATACGTGGCAGTTGGTCAAGTGTATCTCTTGAACTTTTGGAAAGCTGAGGAGGAGTTGTCTAAGCGGTTCTCTGGATACCTCACTATCGGGAAGCGAATTGAATATTGTATCCAAGTTGGTTACCTTTATTATTTTAACAGCATTCAAATAAGTTGGTGCTGGGTTGGAATCAATGGCTTCGAGAAATTCGAGCATATGTTCGAAGGAATAAATATGGATCTCCTTCAACAGTGTCGTGTGAGCAGGTGTATACCATTCTTTACATACTTGCTGACATTTATAAAGATTGTGTGGTGTTAGATATCTAAATATGATCAAAAGGACCTCTACTGGTAGATCGAATATAGTTGTCATGTTTAGAAAAGAAGTAAAAAAGGTGTATGAACCTAAAGATGATGGTTTTTAGTTTTAACAACAAAGAAATTTGACAAACAAAGAAATTAGAGGGTTACACATTTCCTTCTTAAGGGGTTACAGACATTTCAATAATCAATCTAGGACGTTTAGCATGCAAAAGTAAATACAAATAGCTGAAATAATACAGATTTATATAGGAATGCAATAGTTGCTTGGAGCCTGTTAAGATTCTTTGAACTGATATACTTGTACAGGCAAGAAGTTTTGTTTAAAGTTTGTAATCTTATTACCAATTAAAGCACATTTTATTATTGCATTATGATGTCGGTACTAACAGCTGTATAATAAAGATGAGCTTTAAAACAATTCATTATTAAAAACCCTCGGATGTAGCTCATATATGCATTTCTATATAGATATTTATAGAGAAGGGTAATTAATTTGTAAAAAACACATGGGATTATTATTAAAGTTGAAACAATCAAATATGATTAACCACCCCTAATAACTTTACTGCATGAAGCTACTGAGTAGTAATACACAACAATAACTGACTTGATGAATGGGAGATAGGTATTATTATTATTATTATTATTAAATACAAAGTATATGTGAAGCTATATGATACAAAAGAGAATAATGAAGATGAAAGCAGGAGCCCAATGAAGTCTATGCACTTTTAAATTAAGGGAGAAAGAAGGTTGTGATGTAGAGGAAGTTGAAATAGAAGATGAAGAGGGGATATGGGCTGGACCATTAGAATTTTCTGTAAGTGAGGGAGTTGGATTTGAATTGGAGCCTGCTAAGCCATTTGAAGGTGCCCAATAGGTTAGATCAGGTCGAAGTGTACTGTTAGGTGAGATATGCAACGACGCGTTTATTTCATAACCGATAGAAGCCATAAGCTGCAATAATTTGGGTCCAAGTGGGCCATCGGGGTAGACCTTGTTAAGCTGAGATATATCAACTCCTTTGTTTGCTGTGTACACCATCAAGTAATCAGATGACTCTTGATAAACAGATTGATCGACGTGACACAACGACGAACCAGAAGAAAATGGAACGATAGAAGACTCTAACCAGAGAATGGGCAGATTATTGTACATGGCCAGAGTGTCAAGAGAAGAAGTAGACTGAATGTACATGTTTACAGCATAAGAGTAAGCATCTGACTGATACCAACTATTTGCAAAATCCACTGCACTTTTAAAAACTACGTTTGAATTTGAGAATTGATTAAGTTTGTTTGTAATGCTGGAAAAAGATTGAGAGGAGGTTAAGTTTAGTTTTCCATTGGTGTAATAAAGGTATTTGTCGATGGGAAACTCAACAAAGCCCCAAAAAGGTTGATTATCGTTATAATTAGAGAGTAAAGATTTCTTGGTTGTTGAAGCAAGTAGTCTTGGTGTAATGAAAGGCTGTAACGGAGCACTCGTATTATTAAATAAAGGTTTTAGACTAGCGTAAAAAGTATCGTCCCAAGAAGACGTAAAACCCAGACCATGCATTAGTTCGTGTAAGCAGTTCCTTAGGAAATCAGTTTGTCCACTTTGAATTGGGTTGGGATTATTGACAAAATACCAGTTGACTTGATCGTTGAACTGTGCTTCAATATCGTATTTTGCCCAATTGGGCTTTGTTGGTAATTTTGTAAATTGTTTCAGCAGGCTTTGTGGATACATTCGTGTCATATTATCTGTCTGGTCTGTCATTATATAGGATATAGTGGGATAAGCCTGACCAATTGAGTTATCGTATTGAGAGTCCTTTTGACAGTCTTTTTGACAAAAGGTGAAATAAGAAGCATTGATATTGATTGTACTTTCAAAGTTAAAAGCTGATTCAAGAATTTCAGCTGCTTTGGATAATGTCGCTTTTACACCTTTACATTCGTCGTCACTTGCGTGACAATTAAGGTCGAAATCTATTGAATTCTTTTTTTGTTGTTGTTGATTTGAAATAGCAGCAGCAGCGACAACAGCAGAAGAAGGTAAGCAGGTATCGATTTCCTGACTTGAAGAAGAAGAGTGCTTTACACAATACAATATAGCAGCTTCTACTTTAGAAACAAGTGGGCACAGTAGCAATAGTAATAAAAACCGAAATTTCCATTTACAAGTAATTGACATTGTGTTTAGAGAAAAAAAAAAAAAAAAAAAAAAAAAAACCCGAAAAATTATAGTTCGAGTTACACCTCCCCTTATTTTCAGTGCCAATAATATCTCTATGCCAAGACTTTTTTTTTATCGTAAAATGAAGTAATAGTAGTGCAGCTGGTAAATTCTGTCCACTTGGACTATAGCTAAAGGACCACTAGATTACTGTTTTCATCTTTAATTAACCCTTCTTTACACAAAATTGTTGTAGGCTGCCTCTTCGACTCTAAAGGTATTTTCACAAAGCCGACGATCACTTAGTCAGCAAAAGCTACTCTTTCTTGGCCATTGATTACCTCTTAATTGAATATCGGCAGCATTTCTTTCTATTCCATTTTTGTTAGCTTGCGACTCGAGCTCCCTTACCGTTTTTTTGACTACTATAATTCTTTGTCACTATTGTTTGAAGTGGCCTAAATATCAGCCCCGCAAATAGAGAGACTAATTTATACTAAATAGTTTATTTTTATACACTAAATGGCAAAGGGAGAGAAAGTTTTTTTTTTTTTTTATGCAATGTAAGTTATTGTTCCATGGTATGATGATCTTCATTTGTTTCGTTGACTAGTTTTACAATTCCAAAACTGAAGGCTGCTGCTACAGCGCCAATAGCCAAGGTTTGTAATGCTCCAAAGAACGCCTGTTTTGGCCTTAAGTAAATACTCTTTAAATAACCAAAGCAGAACAAGGTAAGCAAAGTAACCAAACAAGAAACATAAAGTGATTCAATGGTATCTTTGATAAACACATAAGGTAATAAAGGTATTAAACCACCAAAGAAATAAGAGAATCCAATTGTTAAAGCAGATATCTATTAGTGTGTTATTATCATGTAACGGTGAAATATATAAAAAGTAAATACTTACCCAGCTTCTATTAGCGTCTGGTAGCTCCAAGTTTAACTCAAATCGCATCATGAAATCAACAAACTTTTCTGAATTCTGTCTAAATCTCTTCATCATGGGCTCCATAGATTCACGGTCCAATCCATAAGGCTCAAATAGTTCAATAATTTCTTCTTCCTCTTCATCTGGATATAATTCTACTTCTCGTGCTACACAAATATATCTTAATTTAGATATTATATCAATATATGGTAATTTGTTGTCTAACCTTCTCTTTCTCTCTCTGTTTTGTAATGATCTGCGTCTGATTTTGCTGCTAGGTAACCACCCAAACCCATAGATATAGCACCAGAGACCAGCTCTACAATAAAAAAAAAAGATATTAATTTATGGAACAGGGGTACTTCTTTTTATTAAATAATTACCCGCAAGCCCACCATACAAAACAATGCGATTATCACCTAAACTAGAAAGACCAGCACCAAGAGCAAATGGCACAGTTAACCCGTCAGATAAACCAATAATGATATCACGCACTATCTCTGGTCTATCAAAGTGTTCTTCAACATGTTCTTTGACACCTTTTAATGCTGTTCTATGCGGAATTCTTTCTCTCATCATCTCTCCTCCTACTGCTGTTTCTTCATCTGTAGATGTGTATTCTTCCATAGATATCTTTTCATCTTCATTTCTGAGCTCCTTATATTTACCACTACCACCAACAGAAAACATGATTAAATATTAAAAAAAAAAAAGAAGGAAAAAGGAAAGAAGAAAAAAACAAGATTATTTGAATTATATCTTTATTATCGAATCAAATTGATAAAATAGAGGGGCATGTGTTTAAGCTTTTTTTTTTTTCTATCTGTATTAAGTTATTTTAACTAACTCTGGCGCGTAACGATCAATTGTGTACTCCACATCTTGATTTTTTTGCTCAAATCATTCTATTCCTTGAGCACCACGCGTTACACGAAGACCCCACTAGCTTGGATAATTTTAATAGCGCGTCTTACAAGACACACGTGTGCCTGTAATTTTCTACTTTCTTGTTACTAATAATGCTCGCAATTTATAGTCTTTTATCAATGACTAATCCTACTGTATATATATGTCATCTGTTAAACAAAACAGGCATGCTTTGTTGTGTACTCATCGGGACCCTATTTTTTTGCCTAATACGGCTGAATAATTATAGCGTGTATATTAATTACCTCAATGGCAACACTACTAGCCAATCAAATATGATAAACGTTTACATATGTTATAGTATCCTACAAACAATTGACAACCGATATTCGGGCAAATGTTAACATTGAATAAGATAAGTAAATTCCCAATATTCTGTATGTAACCCCACACATATACCAAAATTGGGGGACAAGGAGACAGGTAGAGACACGCCATTAATTTTTAGTATAAATATCAACCCTTCAACCACGCTGTTTTTTATCTTTGTCCTCCCCCCTGTTTATTAAACACTTACATTCGTTTTTATCTATTAACAATGAAGGCATCCATTCTTGCTGCCTCCTTAATGGTCTTGGCTACTCTCACAGAAGCCTCTCAGTCCAACAAGCATCATTCATCTCCTAAAATTACTCGTCTTCCTGGTTTAGAAAAGATTAAACATATTGTTTACTTTATGCAGGTACATTTTTTACATCTCATATGATGGAATGCTTTTGATTTACATGATTGATTAGGAAAATCGCTCCTTTGACAACTATTATGGCACAATGTCAGGTGTACGTGGTTTTGCTGATCCCAATATAGGTATCCAAGACAACGGGCTCAATCTCCTTTACCAACCTGCTTCCGCAAGCCCAGACAAAATGAATGGTACCAAGTATTTATTGCCTTACCAATTGCAAGGTGCTCGTGCTGGCTGTACTGGTGGTGGCTCCAATGCCTGGAAACCCAACCATTTAGCCATCAATGGAGGCAAGAACAACAACTGGCCCGATGGCAACTCGCCTGCCTCCATGGGATACTTGAACCGTACTCAAATCCCTTTCCTTTACCAACTCGCCGATGAGTTCCTTATCCACGACATGTACTTCCAATCCGTCACCGGTCCTACCAATCCCAACCGTGTTGTCTGGATGTCAGGTACTAACCAAGGTCCTCCCAATAACTATGTCATTGAAGACAACACCGAAAGTATTCCCTTTGAATGGAAGACATACCCTGAAGTACTTACCAAGGCCAACATCACATGGCAACTTTACCAAGACACAGACAACTTTGACGATAACCCATTAGCCTGGTTCAAGTACTGGAAGAACTTACCTGAAGGAAGCGCTGAAAAACAAAAGGGAATGGGATACCTCGGTTTACAAGGCTTTTATGATGCTGCTGCTAATGGCACCTTACCCCAATTCAGTATCATTGTCGGTCCCACTGAACTCTCTGAACACCCTAACAACACGCCTCTTGCCGGTTCTTGGCTCCAACAACAAGTGGTCAATGCTGTCATGAAGAGTCCTAAATGGAAAGAAACAGCTCTCTTTATCAACTACGATGAATCCGGTGGTTACTTTGATCACGTTGTTCCTCCTCAAGCCCCTTCTGAAGAATGGGTAACAGACCGTTATTTGGGTGGAAAGTCTCCTGTGGGTTATGGTCCTCGTGTTCCTATGATGATTGTGTCTCCTTGGACCCGTGGCGGCCACGTCTTTAGTGAAACGTCAGACCATACCTCCACCTTGAAATTCATGGAAGAATGGGTTGGTCGTTATTCCAATGGTTCCTTTGTCGCTCCCTGTGACAACATCTCTCCCTGGAACCGCAACGTCTCTTCTAATCTTGTCAACGCCTTTGATTTCGAGCATCCTGACTATAGCGTGCCTCATTTTGAACCTGTGCCTAAACCTGCTCAAACTGCTTCTGGCAAATGGGATCCTACTGAGATGTGTGAAGCCATAACCAATGCTCCCAAGACAACACCTCCTTATGGCAAGCAAGTCTATCCCGTCGTTGAATCGGGTGCTCGTGCTATTCGTGGTGCTGTCACTGAAGGTCGCAAACTTGCTCTTACTCTTAACAACAAAAAAGTCATGCGTTTGGTTGGCAAGTCCTTGAAGCTTCAGAAACTCAAGAAGGGTGGTAGTAAGTTTGAAAAGAGTGATTTGTTTGTTCTCGTACCTACAGGTGATAGCACCCAATTTAAGGTCCAGTCCGTAGCTAACCCCTCTGTCTGCATCAACGTCTGGGGCTCAAGTCTCGATTTCGGTGAATGTAAAGGAACAGCATGGTCTTTTGAACGCTCCAACAACAAATATTATTTACGTGATTCTAGCACACACAGCTATCTTACATTCGAAGGCTCCGGAAAAGCCAAACTTCATAAGAAGAGAAAGACTGCTTTCTCTTTGTTCTCTGTTACTGAATAATAATAAAAAAATGTGACGTTTTCTTTATATGAACTGGATTTTTTTTTTTTTTTTAGTCATGCATGGATTTTTTTTTTTGTTCGCTTTTTTTATGCTTTCGACCGAAGAAAAAGATAGTGCTGTAATAGAGTGTTGCAGGGTATTTATTTCTTATTAAAGACTCATGCGTATATTTAATGTTAGGTTAAACAAAGAGAATGGTTGTTGAATGACATTATTCCATTCAATGTAGAAAAGTTAAAGACTCAACTCGAGGTAACACTTCATCCCGAATGCATAAACAAGATTCAAACGACTTTTTGTTTTATAGAACAGTCTTTCTATCCTTGTTAGTCAGAGTAAGTTCAAGTACTCTTCTTGGCTTGGCTTGTTAATTTATAATAATAGCAAAAACCGACTCACTACCTCTCACACAGTAAGTTTGGTCTTGTTTAGTTTTGCAGTTATTTATTTACTATTCATAGACACGATATGATTAAGGGTTTAATCACACTAACTGGATCACATATAACTAAAGCTGTAAACAGAACAAGTGTATGAATTTAATGGTATATACTAAAGGGAGGCATTAGGAGCTCTCTATTAAATTCAATCATTATCATCAAGACTCATCTATCAAAACTACAATTGTTATACCTTATTTCTTGGAGCAGGTATATACTATCTATTGTGTTTAAAACTAAATAAGGCGATTTAAAAAGGAGTATAGGCACAGCAAGCCATCAATTATATATCACTAGGACTAGATCGTATACAGAATTTCAGCATACCTTCATTTAAACAAGCGACTATTGAAGTAATCTTACATCATACACCCAAGTTCAAAATGAGCTCAATTCACACTATTCTATTTGGTATAGTTGTTGGAGGATTTGTATCAATACACAGATCGTGCACTTCACGCGTTTGATTACCCTAACGAGGCATCACTTTTCCCGTATAAAGTGTGTCATCCAAAGGTAACCTAATATATTATATATATATATATATAACAGTAAGACTTTACTATGGCTTATATCATTGCAGTACTTTAATCCGCCACTGAAGCAAGATGTTGTTGTTGAATTTTGTATTCAAGATGTATTTATTCATTGTAATATCTATGCACTGGATTACAATTTTTTGAAACATGGACTAAAAGCAGGATCAGATAATCAACATGCATTTGTGTAAATATGACTTTTGTTTTTTTAATTGTGAAAAGAAGCTTATGATATCTATGTGTAGGACATATAAAGATAAACCAGTGATGATAATAGAAGAAATTAAGATACAGACACAATCACCTACTTTTACTGAATTGAAGAGTTCACTTAAATCCATATTGGAGTGGTGTCAGACTTACAAACAAATGTTACTCCAGATCGAGGCCTAAGCTTTACATAAAAGTTTCAAACCTTGTTACATCTAGCTCAATCTACTGTATAGAATTTACTATTGTTTTTTTTTTTTTTTTTTTTTTTTTTTTTTTTTTCAACCCGCAAATTGTCTTTATGTAATCCAGGGATGATGTTTCAAATCTATAAATAATGCAAAAGTTGTTGATCTATGCATGCGAAAGTTGAGCGGATTCTTAAAAAAGTGTTCACTTTTTACCATTAGCATTGATAAATGTGGCTAAATTATGTAAAGCTATAAAATACGCTTTATCATTAGTTGTTACCGTTATGTAATACACCTTGTCATTCTTATTTAATAATAAGAGCGCGTATGAGTATTATAGAAAAGTAATCCTTTTTGTTATTTCAAACACTTCTAATAAGGGGGGGGGGTTCTCACGGATTTGTTCCGTGTCTCTTTTTATCAGTTGCCAGGTCAACAATAACATGTACAGTCAGAATGTTCTAATAAGATTATATTATAAATATGTTTTTATGACAACTAAGAACTGACTCATCTCTTTCTTTCTTTCTTGGGCTATTGTATGTCCTTATTGTCATTGTGAGGCTAGTTAAGCTAAACTGTTGTTTTAACACAGGATTTTTATCGGAATGACCTGACCCTGACTACGCCTAGATTTATATTACCCATTTGATTGTTGTTGAAAAATTTTTGGTAAAATTTTTTTTTTTTTTTTACAAACTGTCTTTTTTTAGGTGCTTCCGATAAGTTTACATGTTCCGCTGTTGTCAGGGTGATACAAGCCATATCACTTTTTGATCCACTTAAATTGAGCCATTGGACTGAATTAGGAAATTCTTGCAAAAAACGGTGTGGGTAAAAATAACAACGGATAACCATAACAACCCAAAGAGAAGAATGATATATATTTAAAAGGAAAAAGAAGGAGTTGCTATGGTTTTCCCTTTCTTCCTTAACAATTAATAGAAGAAAAAAAAAATTTTTTTTTTATCTAATACAAACACCGCTTATTTTTTTTTTTTGTTTTGTATAAAAAAAAAAAAACTTCTTTCCTTCTTCCCCCCCCCCTTTTTTTTTTTTTTTTTTTTTCTTCTTCCTTCTTAAAAAAATGGATAAAACGTTAATTGATTACGATAAAAATCTGGAAGAATTAGAGAAGCAGAGAGAGAAATTACAAAAAGTAATGCAAATGATGGGTCAAGAATGGGAAGAAAGGTAAATAAAATAAAATAAAATAAAAAAGCTTAAAATTTCGTTGTCAAAAAGTATAAAAGTTAAACCAAAAAATATAGTGGTGCAGGTATTGGTTGGTTAGGGCAAGTTGATCTTCCAATCAGTGGAAATGCCTCCACATCAACTAGAAATACAACATCATCATCATCACCGTTATCGACACCAACGATTGTTAAAGAGACGTCCCTTAGTCAAATTACCGAATCAATTCAACAACAACAAACAACTCCTTTATCAATATCGAATCAGCCTTTATTTACAAATATTTTAAATTCACAAACAGGTCCTTCACCAGAGTATCTTCAATCGTTATTAAACGTGAATGAGGCTCTGCTGGCACAGAGTTTAGCGACACCAATACCACAAACGATAACCCCTATGCTATCTCCAACAGAAGAACAAACCCAATACAATGATAATCATGACATATCTCCCCTTATAACTCCAGATGATCTTAAAAATACCCAACAACAACGAAATTATAATATCGATCCTGACTCTGAACTTATTCTTTCTCCTTTAACAACAACAAATAAACAACAGCAAGAACCTTTTAATACAACAATTCAATTTTAAAGCATCCTCTTCTTTTGGCATTTTCCCTTTTAAATAAAAAGTTCCGTGTTTTAAAAACGCGTAAATCTTCTCTTTCTCCGGCTGTCATCTATATATTAATAGATTTCTAAAAGGTTAATTATTTACCCAAACACACACACACACACACATACATACACGGGGCTCTCACATGAATCTTAAATACTTATTATTCATGCACTAACATGCTATTTTAGAGGGATTAACCAATCAGGTATAACTCAAAGTTTATTTATATTATTTTGTGGGGGAGAAAAGGAGTTCCATCTAATTCATGTATTTACCCCTTTGAGAAGCGTCTATATTCATGCGTTGCTGAGTAAGATTCATAAGCGAGGAGAGGGTAATCTTTTCCACTGACTTTTCTTTACATTTTTTCCTGGTATTAGCCTCACTTTTTCAATCGGAAAAAAGAAACAACGTCAGGGCATATAGGGCACAGTCCTTAATATCTCATATATTTTCGAATTGTAACATTACCTAATGTCATACAACATATGAATTGATGCTCTTTACCTACCACAATCAAGGTTGTGATCCTATTGGCCACAGATCTCTCTTAGATTAAAGAATTTTTTAAATGGGCACGTCAAACTTTTGCATGATACCACCCCCCAGCAAAAATAAAATAATTTTTGTCTTTTTTTTTTTTTTTTTTTTTTTAACCATGTTGAGAGTAGCGATTCCCACTAGAAGACACATTATCCAAACAACCACCAAACGATTCTTTACGAATGCTCAAAATTACGATTCTCTCGTTCTTGGCGCCTATACAGGTGACAGTGTACGTTTGACAGCTTCTAAAGACATCTCAAGCAAGACCAAACAACTCATTCAAGATCAACTTGAACTTTCTCATTTCAAAAAAGCAGGCGACGTACGCACTTTATACAATATTGGAGGCATCAATCAAGTCGCTGTTGTTTCCTTGGGTTCTCAAACCAAAGACGAACAAGAATCTGCTCGTCAGGCTGTAAAAAAGTCAGCTCTATCCTCCCTTTTCGAGTGACTAACTTTCTCTATTAGACAGCTCTTGGTTTACACGTGTTAAAGAAACAAGGTGCTAAACGTGTCGGTATCGATGTTTCTTTAAACGCCCATGGTGCAGGTGAAGGTTCTGTTCTTGCTCAATTCTCCTTTGATAAACTCAAATCCAAGAAGGATGAAGATATCTATGTCGGTCCCTTTTCTGAAAAGAACACAGCATCTGGAGAAGAATGGAAGACAGGTCAGATTTACGGTGCTTCTCAAAACGTAGCGCGTATGTTGATGACCACACCTGCTAATTTGATGACTCCCAAGTTATTCTCGGAAGAAATTGCTTATTTACTCGCAGGGCTTGAAAATGTAGAAGTCATTGTAAGAGACGAAGAGTGGGTAGCCAAACAAAATATGAATGCGTTCTTATCTGTCGCTAAAGGAAGGTAAAAGAGAAAAAACAAAACAAAAGAGTAGTGGGACTCATGTCGTTTTAGTGCTGAGCCTTTACGATTCTTGGAAATTCACTATAAGGGAGGTAAAGAAGGTGAACGTCCTCATGGTCTCGTAGGTAAAGGTGTCACTTTTGATGCGTAAGTCGTCTATTTGCATTTTCTTTTTTCTTGGATACTGAATAATTTGATGTAGAGGTGGTATTTCATTAAAGCCTTCTGCTCATATGGATTTGATGAAGGGTGATATGGGAGGTGCAGCTACTGTTGCAGGTGCGCTTTACGGTATTAGTAAACTTCAACTTCCTATCAACGTGATTGCTGTTACCCCTTTGTGTGAGAATTTACCTTCAGGTACAGCTACTAAACCTGGAGATGTGACCAAAGCCATGAACGGAAAATCAATTGAAATTCTCGACACTGACGCCGAAGGACGTTTGATTTTGGTAAATAGACGTGTGTATCTGTATAAGGGGAGAGTTCAATTCATGTATTGTTTTATAGGCCGATGCATTATATTATATTAGCTCAAAATACAACCCCAAGAGTTTGATTGATCTTGCTACATTAACAGGTGCTATGGATGTTGCACTTGGCGATGTATTTGCTGGTGTGTTTACGAATTCAGACGAGTTGTGGCAGAATTTAGAAAAGGCAGGTAGAAAGACGGCGGATCCCTTTTGGAGAATGCCCCTTGATGATGGATATTTGAAGGAGATGCAAGAATCTCTTGTTGCTGACTTGAATAATCTCGGAAAGGGTCGATCTGGTGGAGCTTGTTCCGCAGCGGCATTTTTAAAGGAATTTGTGCACGGACTTGATAAGGAGGAGAAGGAAACTAAAGAGCCGATTGCTTGGGCACATATTGATATTGCAGGTGTCATGGATAGTCAAGCAACCAATGGTTATCATATTAAGGGAATGAGTGGTAGGTGTTGTATGCACAGAAGAAGTAAAAGATAACTAAGCTTAAACTTGTATAGGTCGTCCTACCAGATCTTTGGTTGAATATATTCGTTCACTTTCCAACTAGTCAACTAATTGTACATATCCATAATAAAAAAGACAAACTTTTACTAGAGATTCTATTGCTATTACAAGTGCACTGTCGACTGACAACAAATCAATATAATATTACTAATAGGTATACAGTTTGCCATTGAATGACTATAGCAATACCGAGGCACATATCACGTGAATTTATGCTTTATGGAGAGACGTACGGTGATGACGCCGTAACCGAATGAAAATGGCCAGTATTTATATGAACGATGAGTATATGAATAGACATTTTTAAATGTACTGTAAAGCTTTCATCTTGCATTTTGCTGCAAATGTTTAGTAGCGGGGATCAAAACGTTTTTTTTTGGTTTACAAGCAGCAGCTGCTTTGGAAGCACTGTATGTATGTGTACAGAAAAAAGAAAAGAAAAAAAAAAAAAAAAATCTTTTTTCCTTTTATTTTTTTTTTTTTTTTCTTACAAGAGGGGAGGTGGAGATGTTGCCAACAGAATTTGATTTAGCTAATTATCCAACAACAGATACAATAAGATTGCTTGCATCATTACTTGAACGGATGACGATTGCTAATGACTTGTTAAATAAACAGCCTCAACAACAAGGACAATATACTCGATTTCATGCTAGACTAGTGCCTTCTATTGATATATATTCCTATCTATCAAGAATATACAAGTATTGTCCATGTTCTAATGAGTGTTTTTTAAGTTTATTGGTGTATTTTGATCGTATGTCTAAAAATTCACTTGCTATTACGAAACAACCTTTTACAATCGATTCTTTCAATATTCACCGATTGATTATTTCTGGAGTTATGGTTGCATCCAAGTTCTTTAGTGACGTGTTCTATACAAATACAAGATATGCCAAAGTAAGTTCTTTTTTTTGGGGGGGCGGGTTTTAACTAATATTTTGTTTAGGTGGGTGGTTTGCCTGTAACGGAGTTGAATAATCTTGAAATAGAGTTTCTTAAATTGAATGAATTTAATCTGACAGTGCCTATTAGTGAATTACAAAAATATGGAGATCAATTACTTAAAGTAGGATATATTACAACACAAAAACCAGCAACAGCCTATCGACATACGCGTAGTAGTTCATTTGATCAAATAAAGCTATCTGATTTAACTCAGAGAATGTCACTTACTGACCAACATCAACAACAAAAAAGGAATAACAATAACAATAAAGGTATTCGTCGTATGACAAGTACAAGTAGTCTGAAAGATAATCAACGTTATTATGATCAACCAAAACATTCTCGTTCAAGTGTTAACTTAAGTCAAGGGTTCTGGAAACCAAATAGTCCATTTGAACAGCAACAAAGCACTACTAGTAGCTCACGTAAACTCTCTATCACTTCTATTCATGCACCACCGTTTATACCTCAACAACAACAACAACAACAACAACAACAGTATTATTATTATCAACATCCTATTGGAATACCTACTCCTCCTCCTTCTGCTTCTCCAGTCTATCATAATAACAAGGGTAGCAATAATAATAATTATTACAGTAACAATAACAGTAGTAGTAGTCTTTTATAAATACCAGCACACACACTTTTATATACATATTATTCCAAAAAGAAGAAGACCAACTAATTAATTATATTTATACTCTCTCTCTCTCTATATATATATATATACACATACATACATACATACATACATATATATATATATTATTATATCTATACATATATCTATATATTGTAATTAAAAAAAAAAAAAAAAAAAAAAGAGAGGCTTTCTTTCTATAATGTTACCTAACACGAGTTGATGGCTACACAAGAAAATAAACTTGTTAGTGCGAGAGACACTCTTTTCTTTTCTCCCTCCCTTTTTTTTTTTTTTTTTTTTATTTGATATAAACACTATGGCACCTAAATCTCGAAAAAGTAATGTTTCTCACTTCAACGTAATGGTGGTTGGGTTTTCTGGAGTAGGCAAAACATCTTTTGTTCGAACATTGTTAGAGACATTAGCTTTAGAAGAAGAAACTGAGGAACCCAGTTCAGCCACTTCAAAGAAAAGACGTGATTCATTTATGAGTGAAAATTCAGCAGTATTAGTTCAGGAACAGTTAGAAGGACCTATAGAAAAGACAAACCAACCTTATACCATATCCAGAGAGATTTACGTTGATAATAGAGAGCGTATTGTATTGACATTAATTGATACACCTGGATTTAGTGCGGAGTATTTAGTTGATAAACAGCTTCATGATATCATTAAATATATTGAACATCAATTTGACTTAACTTTAGCAGAGGTTCATTTTCTTTTTTTTTTTTTTTTTTTTTTAATTATCTTTGTATAACATTTGCTTGTCATACGCTAACTTTTTCAAATATAATATTATAGGAATCTAAAGTCAAACGTAATCCAAAAGCAGTAGATACTCAAGTTCATTGTTGCCTTTATTTCATTGATCCAAAGAAATCAGCTCTGGATGAATTCGATATTCGTATCTTGAAAAGATTATCAAATCGTGTTAACGTCATCCCTATTGTTGGAAAAGCAGACCATTTGACACTTGCTCAAAGAAATAGATTGAAACCTTCTATTATTACAGACATTTACACAACTCATAGAATCCCTATTTATGGTATGCCCGATGAAGAAGAAGATAGCGACGAGGAAGAAGAAGAAGAGAAAAAAGAGAAAAAACCACCCACTTTGGACCAATTTCTCAGTCAATACAACTACAACGAAGAAGACAGTGAAACACAATCTATACTCGACTATCTTTACACCATCCCCTTTACATTCATTGCTTACGAAGACGAACCAGAATCTGGTAAACCTATTCACCTTCAAAACAGTCAAATTCTGTTAGGTCGTGACTTTGGTTGGGGCACAATCGATTGTTTAGGAGAAAAATACAGCGATTTTGTTAAACTTAAGAAAACCCTATTATCATCACATCGTCGCTATTTACAACTAGATACTGTGGAAAGATACTACGAACAATACCGTACTGAAAAATTAATGTTTAGAAGAGCTACAAAAATGGGCTTAACTTCCCCTATTCCACAAACCAAATAAATAACACCTTCTTCTTTCTTTTTTTTTATAAGAATACAAGTGTCAATCAAAAGAGCACCTTCTGCACAGCGTTACACTGAGTTATCTTGTCTATTTACAAGATTGATTCTCGTTTTTTTTATCACATGATAGACACTTCTTTTCATCGACACAAATTATAGTATCTTCTATGACTCAAATCCTGTTCAGGCCAATTTACGTGCCTTTCCTTTTCTTTATTCCAAAAGTGCTGTATATACTAAAAATCAATCACTAAGACTCCATTGAAGACAGTCGTGAATAATCAAACGCACTAGGATTGAGCTAGTTATCAGCTTCGAAATGTCACTTGCCCAGAGCCTACCGAGACCTAGGGAGTATCATAATATACAATAACCAAAGAAAAGAAATAGAAGATACTCCCAAGCAGATCGCAGTTCGGACAAATCACCACAAAGGTTAAAAGGTTACGGTTTTCAAATTGCCAGAGAGCTGGAAAACATGACTATTGAATGAAACCCGTGTCCTAGTTTGTTTTCAAGGCAATAGGTTTTGTCAAAACTTATGTTAAGCGTCTAACGAGATCAAAGGCAGCTACCAAAGTACGTAAAGAAAGGTTATGAATGAGATACCGCTACTTAGTGAAAGTTTACGAGACCAAAGAAACTTGTTCTGCTCTTGCTAAAACTATAGCGCTTGTGTATGTAATGCCGAGTGTTATGATATAGGTAGAGGTTGCATCTCCTCTTATTTCACTTTTGAGAGATTAATAAACGATTTATATGAACATCTACAGAAAGCTGAGCTTCTGAAGGCAGGTTGGAATTTCCATAGGATTAGAGAGACTATATTGAGACCTTCTTAACTGTTCAAAGTCAATCAAATCATACCCACTGATTATTCTTATAGTAGTTACTTAGCCTAATATTGTTAGAAACAAGAGTACTGTATTTACAAATGAGAGTACTCTACAAACTCAATCATACTGCTCAAGTGCAATCATCTACTAAGCGGAAGGGCGCCTTACTTTAGAACCTCTTCCAATGTACTGCTTTAATGTCCATTTGTTGACGATAAACTAAAAGTAGCACTGCTGTTGTTACTTGATCTTATGGGGCATTCATTTGAGCTTGATACGCTGATGTTTCATAAAAACACAATTTCCCACCTTGATATTTCAAATCAATAAATGTACTGAAAAGTGTCTTCCTATTTGCACACATCTGTAGCGGAAGCCCTAGAACATGCTTAAATCACCCTAGCATGACATTATTTGGGCTGGAGAAAGTGGATTGCACACGTGACATAAGCAGATGCGGTAGTTATATATTAAAGTGATGGCTTGATTCAATAGATAGAATTGACAGCCCATATGTCTCGTCCCTTTTTAAGCGTTTTGTGCACTTCTGGATAAGCGTTAAAAATAGCTTTTGACATAAGTAAACATGTTTCATTGTTTCTAAAGGTGAGTAGTTGGAAGCCTTATAAGCGTACGAAAGAATGAGATATAGCGTATTAGAATCATCTTTTAAATCAACAAATCAAGCCCGTACTGCACTGAGAAGTCAGACAAACGATTAAAACAAAGATATGTATCAGTTGTGTAGTACAAATCAAGATCTTGCTCTTATGCTGATAAAAGTAATGTGTATTCGTTGTGTATGCTCTTAGGAATGGCTTCTTTGATGTACATACTATTGTAATATCAATAAAATAAGCAAAGAACATAATTTTAATATAGGACGACATTAGCCCTTTGTAGTAGGAGTTGAATGTACTACAAGAAAGTTTAGTAAACTTAGATATGGAGTCAAAGGGCAAGAGAACTATTCGCATCTATAGCGGTAGTACATTGATCCTGTTTTCGTGTTTTCTGATGTCATGACAGCTTTAATAGGTTCAATAGTAGAATTAGCAGCAGTGTGGTGACTGCTGTTAATGCTAATGTTTGTATCGATGGTATTATTAGCAGGCATAGAGAGCTTTTTCCAATTTTATCCTACTAAATAGCAAGTAGATAATACAGGCCACGAAGTTGCCATATGTTGTAGCAAATGCCAGTAGAAGCGATGATACTCGTTCTTGATCTTCCCATTCTAATGCCAAAACACAGCTTAAAAATTTTTTTCAATGGGAGAGTTTACTCTATCAAAGTGGCACAAAACTCTAACTTTATTGATCGTTTAGAAGTATCCAAGAATAGGAAAAGCGAATTGATACGCTGCAGCTCGTATAAAACCAAGAACATTATCAAGTATTACTGTGGTTTTGTAGACGATTCGACCTATAGGTAATCAAATTGACACCATTTGAATAGGCAACAAACACATAGCTTTTCTAGACTTTATTGCAAAAAGCAAGTTTCCATGAAAGTAGCAGTCATGCAAATGTTACTTCAAAGAAAAACAGTAACCACAAAACATTTTTGCAATTTCTGCTTCTTTTTGAAGTAATGAGGCACATGAGATCTATTGAAGTGCTGTGAGAAGTAATGAGTGAGAGCCAATAGCGCAAGTGTCTTATGAGCCGACTATAAACAAATGTTTCTCATGAGTATCTGAGCAGCTTCACAGGGATATGCTTTCACTCTATGAAAAAAGGAGAGCATCTGGCTAAAAGTCTGCTAGTCTATGCAAAATTCTGAATTCTTCTTTGTAGAGTTCATAATAGCAAAACTGAATTTCATGAGAGAGGCTTGAATTATAAAATTGAAATCTGGTGCGACTTGAATATAATGTAAATTGGGTTAATTGTTTTATAGAAATAGCAGCTTTATTGATAATAATGGGTTAATTATATGTTTGAGTATAGTTAATATATGTCTTACTTTTTCTAATCCTTTTGGTTTCTTTGTATTTTGTAAATTAACCAAAGAGAAAAAGAAAAGAATTAAGGTTTGTTTTATATAGTTTTGTTAGTAATAGAATATAATAACTGCTAGGTGTTCAAGTCACAAATTAAAAAAATTAAACTTTAAAGTCCGTTAGCCTTTTAAAAATCATTTATCTAGAGCTTTTGAGAGGCTTTCCATTGTTTTCAAATATTGCTTTGACACTCATCTAACTTTAATTGAGTAATGCTAGAAGCAAAATGAGGAAGTCATATGGATATATTCTAAGGTAGTAATTCTTGCCAGACAATATGCCGTTCAAGTTTTATCTCCAATGGCAGCAAGGACATACAAACTAGTCGTCTTTTTTTTTTTTTTATCAATCGTAATTCAGTTAATCACAAAGAGTAAAACCAAATTAGAAAAAAAGAACTTTAACAAAGAGATGAGCGTCAGCCTATTAATTAAATGACTCCATCTACTTGCGCATCAAAAGCGGTCCATAGTGCTATGTGATAGGAGCGAATGTCAAACTCACATTTATGCTAGTATTGATAATCAACATAGTTAAACAGCTTGCAGATTTGCTTTGAGATTCAATATTGTTCTTTTGATAAATTCAACTTTTTATTCGGATAAAAAACATCATGCCTTGGCTGAGTATTTCTCTTCGATCAGCCAATATTAATCACAGTTTTCTGCATAAACAAAGCACATTGCACATTAGACACCTTGAACGTTTCTTTTTTTTTTTTTTTTAACTTTTAAGGGGGCGGAACCAATCAAATAAGTATATAAGGTAGCGAGTGCTCTTCAGTTCATTCAGAAAGGCTCTAGAAAAATGATTTTAGTTGGTAGCTAAAAAGAACTGCCTTGCGCATCTTAAGATTACATGTGCCAGTAGACTACTAATGTTGCTTCATTCGATGTAATATTATACTTTAGTCATACAACTCTTTGGTATCTGTTATTTAAGTTTTAAATCGGGTAGCCAGTCTCACTTGTAGCATACATACTAGAATAGACCCGTTTTTTTTTTTTTTTTGGAAAGTATCGTAGACATTGAAAGCTAGGGTTTAACTTTGAAGGTTTTATCAAGCATTAAGGCATCGCACTTTTTATCTTGAAAGATGAACAAATAGCAAGCACTTTACAAAATTTGGTAAAAAATGGTATGTTACTCTGGGGGCGCCGCTAGATCCAACCTTATGTGGTTTCAATAAATTTTATCTGGGCCCCAAGGTACATCAAGTTGGTTAAAATTTTAAACTTAGAGTAACCTTCCTTTGATGGGGTGAGCAATAGGGGTGCGTACATGCCAACATTCAACTGTTATGTACTACCAGTAACCAATGCATTCACTTTAAAACAAAAAACAATACATTTGATGGTTTTCAGCATTAGCTCATTAGCCAAAAAGCATACGTTTTTAATGAGGGAAATTGTTATTCTTTGATCAAAAGATCATTAATATTGATCTTGTTTGAAAATATTTTTTTTTTTTTTTAAAAAATTAGCAGTATCTGTAAAATATGTCTATATAGTAGTAGATCTACTTTTATACAAATGTTTATTTAGTGATTGTTTTGGGGATTTAGACCAAGTTTAATTATTGACGATAGAAACTGCATATATTGCACGATATGAAAACAAAGCCACGTTATAAAAACAAACAGGTTTATTGGAATCTTGACCGTATGCATAATTTATTTTCGTGTTATCAAAATAAACGCTATCTTAATGGGGGAAAAATTTATTTATTGTATTGCATAGCATATGCTTTTTTTATATAATTAATTTAAGCTTTTTAGGCTTAGTAGTATGTCCTCCTTTAAATATCTAAAAAGTAAAGTACCCAGGTAATTCAAAATACTTGGCTCCTGTTGTGTGCAAACTTGAAACAATTCTTAATTAGAACAGCTAAAATAAACGATACTCCTTATAAACCTAATTGAAAATATAGTTTTTCACATGATTTCCCCCTTTTTTTTGCATCTTTAAAAATACACATTTTTCTTAGAGAAATTACCAATATCTATATTGGATGACAATTTTAAAGATCAAATAAGTAATTTATGTTTAATGAAACACAGTCAGAATAACAGATTTTGTCATTTTTACTACTGATTTATGCAAAAAAAGTCGATGGTGCCAAGTTCGGAATCAAATTAAAAAAGGCAATTGTCATATTTTCTAGAGACACCCCGACTAGGACAGATTCTTTGCACTTCAAAAAGATATAAAAAGGAACAGTTTTCCTGGTAAATTTGTTTTTTTCATTCAATTTTTTTATACTATTAAATACTATTAAAATTATTTGTTAATTGGTGCTTTTGATGACTTGCTATGCGTAAGTGTCTTTTTGGTCACTTACTGGGTATCCTCTGGGATGTTTGAATGGCGTGTCTGGTTTGCTTGGCTAGTTGCATGTTGACTATTCTTCTCCATGTGTTGAGGGCGGGATGATTAGGTGTGAGCAGTCGACAGGGATAATTTGGATATGGTGGGAGGAGTAAAAGATGTGCTTTGAGGATAACTTGGATGTGGTGGGAGGAGTAGAAGACATGCTTCGAGGATGTCACTTGCCGGAAACGTTCAGGATTCATTTTCATGTTACTCACTTTTTTTTCAACTTTAGATTCTTAAAGCTGCTTGTATCATCTTGACTGTATTGTTGTTTGTTCTTCTTATCTTTGGTAAGTAGTGAAAGACCTACTTACTCAGTTGGCGGGGTTTAGGGATTTCTTAGCTGGGTCCCATTGATAACGAAGTTTTACTGATGTTCTTGATTTATTCTAGGTTTGCAAACTTCTTTGACTCTTAATTATCTTGGCTTTTTTAAAGCATACATCTTTATAATAAAATCAACTTTCTATATCATCTTTTATTCATGACTTTAATTTTGACTGTGTTGACTTTACTCACTTTATAAAATAAGTTTTTTTTTTTTTTCACCTTTTTTTCTGGAAACTTAAGCAGGATATTTTTTTTCCAGCGTGTCAGAGCTATACTTAGTAAAAAGAGAGAAAAAAAACTATGAGGTCATGCAGCAAATGAACATGTCTCCATTACCTTTTTTTTTTTTTTTGTGTAAGATGTCATCAAAGGCATCGAATTTTTGAAATTGTACTCTTTGATTTTTCTATTATAGCACAGATTCGACTAAAACTACGACAATTATGTATTTAAAGATTGATTTCTTTTTTTTTTTGAGATTAATGTATGAATCTGTTAAAAGCGAGCTGAAATTCTTAAAAGAGACAACAACGTTTTGCTGCTATCTTTTTTTTTTTTTTTTTTAAAAAGAGTAAACTACTGTGCCAATTCAAAGAAACATAGTTTTACCAACTTCTACCATCAACTAAGGAGCGTCATCAATTGGATAAGATAAAAACCGGGATTTTTCATTCTTTTTTGGTCTGCAAAATAGAAATCGCGACTAAATGCGAAATAGAAAGCTATTTTTCCCTACTCATTAAAATCGCGAGTAATTTATTGTATTTACTTTTGCAAGAACATAGCCTCTTGATTAATTTGATTTAGAGCAAGCTTGTCAAGTCGTGACAGTTTTTTGATATTTTATTATGCTGTACCTGAATCAACTAAAAAATGTCAATTGATTTGTACAGCTCCGACAAAGTTGAGGGGGGAAGCACAATATTGGGAGGACTATTTTGGCATGAAGGGAAGTCCTTTAGCAACTGGGGGCGAGGATTTAATCCTTTCAGTTAACGCCGAGATTAGAGAAGAAAATGCCGGACATCACTACAACTAAATCAGTCATGATTTGTTTGAAGAAAGTGATGAGGAGGAATCTCGAGAAATATGCTGGAAGCCCAAGAGACTCAGTTTGTTTGATAATTTTGAAGCCCATGAGAACGTGATCAGTGATTTTAAAAAGTCCATGCCGTTTTAAGTAGTGAGAAAGGGTAACTGACAAAAACCAGGTTTCGAAGAAATTTGTGATCCAAATAGCATTACTCTTACTTATGTTACTTGTACTTTTGTAAATAAACAAGCTATTAATACTAACTCAATAAAAATACCGAGATATGCCTGTTGAGCCTTACTCTATTGCTCCACAGCGTTGCTGAGATAAGACATTTCATGGCGTTCACATCGACAGAATGCGCTGCTACAAATTTTAAAGGATTTATAGAGGTTCTGCTTAGAGAGTGCCTTTTGCCAGCGTTTACGACTTGTCAGTAAACCTTTCTCCACCTCCTATAAATCCGAAGCCCTCGCTTTTTTGTCGATCTTTTGCTATTGTTAAAAAAGGTAGCAAGAGTAACTGTTACTAATACTGCCTTAAAGTTGAAGCAGAGAACTGTCATTTACCCTGTGTTATTTTTTGCAAAACTATAGATCTTTGTTGATAAATTATCGCATTTTGATTCAAAACTTAGTTCAAGTACTGAAATATATTAGAAAACAGAAACTACTTTTTACAGTTAGCTGACTGATCTATACTTAATATCTACTTTACAAACATCAGAGATATCGTTGAACTTGAATTGAACTTTGTGTGCGAAAGTTCAAGAATGCCCTAACGTTGAAAGATAGACAAAACGTACTCTTACTGACATTTTGTATTACCTACGAGAGATGTCCTCTATGCCTTAATCGATTTGTTCCCTTCAGTAAACAGAGACAATTCATGCGGAATATATCGACTGGTCTGTTGACGTCAATTCATACGAAGTGGTGTCAACAGTGATGGCCTGGAAAGGTCGATTTCAAAAGCCAAAGTTCACGGATATATCATCATCATATGTCATAACTGCAAATACTTTATTATTGGCTGCTCTAATATAGCCATGAGTCCTTCCATACAAGCTGCCATAATTGAAAGTCTCCGTTCGTCTCTTTTTTATAGCTACGTTCATCCAAAAAAGCAGCAAGATAGTTCTTAGGCATCCGCAAACACAACCTTGTTATCACGAGCATCGCCGGTTGCTCTTTCACACAAGTAATACTCAAGCATTGAAGACAAGCAAAAAGTCTGTGTAAGTTGGCCAGATATGTACATAGATGTCGCATTAAACATAACTGCATATCTCAAGACCTAGGCACTATCTCCAATAAAACGTAAATATAAAAGTGACTTTTGCTGGCTACTATGAATGTATCTGCAAATCTTGTGTTAGATTTACTTGTAATATAAAGAATTAGTAGTACCTACTGTAAATATAGAGAGAATATTGATTCACTAGCAAACACACTTTTTGAAATAAGCACAGTACATAGAACACAGTCGTGGGTAAGTTACAAATTCACTGTACAACGGTTACTAGGATACTTGCTATTCGTGCATTTGGTTGGTATAAAAGGTTTCTCTGACCACCTCTTAACAAGTTTGGTCACTATAGCAACAGTAATGAAAGCAATGGCGGCCTTCATTCTGGATCCACTTGTCCATAGTTTCAAGAAACGTCACCAGCCTTATCAACTGCAACTATAAAGGAAGCATAAAAGTCAGTGATATACATATTTTATATCAAAATAGGTATTTACCTCGCGTAATAAAGCTTGCCGCGTTTATTCTTTCTCTTGTTCTAGTCTGAAAACAACCACGTCGTATTAAGCTAGTCTGTCCTTTTCTCAATACAAAAAGAAAAAAGTAAAGTTACTGAATCTCCCCTGTACATTGAGTTGTAACATGTCCTCATCTACAGTGTTCAGTCTTTCTGGTTTCTCCATTCGTGCTTGCCTATGTTTATCACAAAGAAAAAAAGAAGAGAAAAAGAAAACCTTTAAGGTTTTCCCCTGAGAATTTTTATTGAAAAAGTAAGACGGAGTTTATATTCAGTAAGACTGTTGGCTCTTTATTACCTTTACATAAAGCGAACAATACTGTCGCCAGCTTTGTTATTCATCTTCTAACAAATAAACTTTGGCTCTGATTTCATCCAAAGTCAAGACGGCCGCATGACCATAGCACGGGAGTTATACGATGCTTGAAAGAACGACGCTATTTAGATTACATAGCTCCCTTTTGTGACACTGGTGTTAGCTGCTCACCACAATGATCTCAGTCACCCAAAGCTGTTGGTGTCTAGTGTACTATTGACATGAAGTTTGAATTTTATAAGTGTACCTATATGATGAGCTGCTTAAGTGGATTTACGAGCTTCTCGTTTTTTTTTTTTTTTTTTTTTTTTTTTTTTTTGTGTGTTTTTTTTTTGATCCAGTGTACATATTAAAGATGCTGCTTAGCTGGAAGCGTGTTTATATTACTAGCTGTCACCATTACAGTATTACAT